>CM070111.1:14000212-14006689 GCA_036178185.1 Liparis tanakae
AATAATGTGTCACTGAACACAAGACTGGCAAGTTTCATGATATCTGAGTAAGGGCATCAATACCTGATGAAAGCATGACTTTACAGCCTTAAAGTTGATCTTCTTGTTTTATGCGCTTAAACTCATTTCCAGCCTGCACTGAGCCCAAAAGTGGATTTTTTACTAAAGAATACATATCTTCTAAATTTTCAACACAATAATGTGTCTCTGAACACAAGATTGACAAGTTTCATGATTTCTGCATGAATACCTGATGCTTTCATGACTTTACAGCCTTAAATTTGGAGCTTTGTTTTTATGCGCTTAAACTCATTTCCAGCCTGCACTGAGCCCAAAAGTGGATTTTTCTAAAGAATACATATCTTCAAGTTTTTCAACACAATAATGTGTCTCTGAACACAAGATTGACAAGTTTCATGATATCTGCATGAATACCTGATGAAAGTATGACTTTACAGCCTCAAAGTTGATCTTCTTGTTTTTATGCGCTTAAACTCATTTCCAGCCTGCACTGACTCCAAAAGTGGATTTTTCTAAAGAATACATATCTTCTATTTTCAACACAATAATGTGGGCAAGGCTCTCTGAACACAAGATTGACAGGTTTCATAGATATCTGCATGAATACCTGATGCTTTTCAAGTATGACTTTACAGCCTTAAAGTTGGATCTTCTTGTTTTTATGCGCTTAAACTCATTTCCAGCCTGCACTGAGCCCAAAAGTGGATTTTTCTAAAGAATACATATCTTCTTGTTTTTCAACACAATAAAGCCCTGAACACAAGATTGACAAGTTTATGATATCTGCATGAATACCTGATGAAAGTATGACTTTACAGCCTCAAAGTTGGATCTTCTTGTTTTTATGCGCTTAAACTCATTTCCAGCCTGCACTGAGCCCAAAAGTGGATTTTTCTAAAGAAGACATATCTTCTTGCTTTTCAACACAATAATGTGTCTCTGAACACAAGATTGACAAGTTTCATGATATCTGCATGAATACCTGATGCTTTCAGGACTAACAGATTACAGCCTTAAAGTTGGATCTTCTTGTTTTATGCGCTTAAACTCATTTCCAGCCTGCACTGAGCCCAAAAGTGATTTTTCTAAAGAATACATATCGTCTAAATTTTCAACACAATAATGTGTCTCTGAACATTAAGATTGAAGTTTATGATTTCTGCATGAATACCTGATGCTTTCATGACTTTACAGCCTTTAAATTTGGATCTTCTTGTTTTTATGCGCTTAAACTCATTTCCAGCCTGCACTGAGCCCAAAAGTGGATTTTTTCTAAAGAATACATATCTTCTTTCTTGCTTTTTCAACACAATAATGTGTCTCTGAACACAAGATTGACAAGTGCTTCATGGATATCTTAAATGAATACCTGATGAAAGCATGACTTACAGCCTTAAAGTTGAGCTTCTTGTTGTTATGCGCTTAAACTCATTTCCAGCCTGCACTAGAGCTCCCAAAAGTGGATTTTCTAAAAGAATACATATCTTCTCTTGCTTTCCAACACAATAATGTGTCTCTGAACACAAGATTGAGCAAGAGTTTCATGATATCTGCATGAATACCTGATGAAAGTATGAGTTTACAGCCTCAAAGTTGATCTTCTTGTTTTATGCGCTTTAAACTCATTTCCAGCCTGCACTGAGCCCAAAAGTGGATTTTTCTAAGAAGACATATCTTCTTGTTTTTCAACACAATAATGTGTCTCTGAACACAAGATTGACAAGTTTCATGATATCTGCATGAATACCTGATGAAAGCATGACTTTACAGCCTTAAAGTTGATCTTCTTGTTTTTATGCGTATAAACTCATTTCCAGCCTGCACTGAGCCCAAAAGTGGATTTTTCTAAAGAATACATATCTTCTAAATTTTCAACACAATAATGTGTCTCTGAACACAAGATTGACAAGTTTCATGATTTCTGCATGAATACCTGATGCTTTCATGACTTTTACAGCCTTAAATTTGGAGCTTCTGTTTTTATGCGCTTAAACTCATTTCCAGCCTGCACTGAGCCCAAAAGTGGATTTTTCTAAAGAATACATATCTTCTTTTTCAACACAATAATGTGTCTCTTGAACACAAGATTGACAAGTTTCATGATATCTGCATGAATACCTTGATGAAAGTATGACTTTACAGCCTCAAAGTTGATCTTCTTGTTTTTATGCTTTAAACTCATTTCCAGCCTGCACTGAGCCCAAAAGTGGATTTTTCTAAAGAAGACATATCTTCTTGCTTTTTCAACACAATAATGTGTCTCTGAACACAAGATTGACAAGTTTCATGATATCTGCATGAATACCTGATGCTTTCAGGACTAACAGCCTTAAAGTTGGATCTTCTTGTTTTATGCGCTTAAACTCATTTCCAGCCTGATCTGAGCCCAAAAAGTGGATTTTTCTAAAAGAATACATATCTTCTAAATTTTCAACACAATAATGTGTCTCTTGAACACAAGATTGACAATGTTTTCATGATTTCTGCATGAATACCTGATGCTTTCTATGACTTTACAGCCTTAAATTTGGAGTTTCTTGTTTTATGCGCTTAAACTCATTTCCAGTCCGCACTAAGCCCAAAAAGTGGATTTTTCTAAAGAATCACATATCTTCTGCTTTGCTCAACACAATAATGTGTCTCTGAACACAAGATTGACAAGTTTCATGATATCTGCATGGATACCTGATGAAAGTATGACTCTTACAGCCCTCAAAGTTGGATCTTTCTTGTTTTTATATGCGCTTAAACTCATTTCCAGCCTGCACTTTGAGCCCAAAAGGGATTTTTCTAAAGAAGACATATCTTCTTGTTTTTCAACACAATAATGTGTCTCTGAACACAAGATTGACAAGTTTCATGATATCTGCATGAATACCTGATGAAAGCTTTATTGACTTTACAGCCTTAAAGTTGAAACTTCTTGTTTTTATAGTGCTTAAACTCATTTGCCAGCCTGCACTGAGCCCAAAAGTGATTTTCTAAAGTTATACATGGCATCTTCTAAATTTTCAACAACACAATAATGTGTTCTCTGAACAACAAGATTGGACAAGTTTCATGATTTCTGCATGAATAAGCCTGATGCTTTCTTTCATGACTTTACACCTTTAATTTGGGAGCTTTTTTTTTTTATGCGCTTTAAACTCATTTCCACCCAGCCTGCACTGAGCCTAAAAGTGTTTTTTTTTTCTAAAGAATATATCTTCTTGCTTTTCAACACAATAATGTGTCTTGAACACAAGATTGACAAGTTTCATGATATCTGCATGAATACCTGATGAAAGTATGACTTACAGCCCCAAAGTTTGATCTTTGTTTTTATGCGCTTTTAAACTCATTTCCAGCCCTTTTCGCACTGAGCCTGCAAAGCGGATTTTTTTCTAAAGAATACATATCTTTCTTGCTTTTTCAACACAATAATGTGTCTCTGAACACAAGATTGACAAGCCTCTGGCGATATCTGCATGAATACCTGATGAAAGTATGACTTTACAGCCTCAAAAGCTGATCTTCTTGTTTTTATGCGCTTTTTAAACTCATTTCCTTCAGCCTGCACTGGAGCCCAAAGTGGATTTTTCTAAAGAATATATCTTTTTGCTTAACACAATAATGTGTCTCTGAACACAAGGTTGACAAGTTTCATGATATCTTTATGAATACCTGATGAAAGTATGACTTACAGCCTCAAAGTTGATCTTCTGTTTTTATGCGCGCTTTAAACTCATTTCCAGCCTTCTCACTGAGCCCATAAAAGTGGATTTTTCTAAAGAATACATATATATCTTCTCACCTCAACACACAATGTGTCTCTTGAACACAAGATTGACAAGTTTCATGATTTCTGCATGAATACCTGATGCCATGACTTTACAGCTTTAAATTTGGAGCTTGTTTTATGCGCTTTAAACTCATTTCCAGCCTGCACTGGAGCCCAAAAGTGATTTTTCTAAAGAATACATATCTTCTTGCCAACACACAATGTGTGTCTCTGAACACAAGATTGACAAGCCTTTACGATATCTGCATGAATACTCTGGATGAAAGTATGACTTTACAGCCTCAAAGTTGATCTTTCTTGTTTTTATGCTTAAACTCATTTCCAGCCTGCACTGAGCCCAAAAAGTGGATTTTTTCTAAAGAAGACATATCTTCTTGTTTTTCAACACAATAATGTGTCTCTGTACACAAGATTGACAAGTTTCATGCTTTCTCCATGAATACCTGATGAAAAGCATGACTTTATATCTTTAGTTGATCTTCTTTGTTTTATGGGCTTAAACCCATTTCCAGCCTGCACTGAGCCTAAAAGTGGATTTTTCTAAAGAATACATATCTTCTTTGTTAACAATAAATAATGTGACTCTAAACATAAGATTGACAAGTTTCATGATATCTGCATGAATACCTGATGAAAGCATGACTTTACAGCCTTAAAGTTGATTCTTGTTTTTATGCGCTTTTTAACTCATTTCAGCCTGCACTGAGCCCAAAAGTGGATTTTTCTAAAGAAGACATATCTTTTCTTGCTTTTTCAACACAATAATGTGTCTCTAACACAATATTGACAAGTTTCATGATATCTGCATGAATACCTGATGAAAGCATGACTTACAGCCTTAAGTTGATCTTCTTGTTTTTATGCCTTAAACTCATTTCCAGCCTGCACGAGCCCAAAAGTGGGTTTTTCTAAAGAATACATATCTTCTAAATTTTCAACACAATAATTTTCTCTGAACACAAGATTGACAGTTTCATGATTTCTGCATGAATACCTGATGCTTTCATGACTTTCAGCTTTTAAAATTTGGGGCTTGTTTTTATGCCTTTAAACTCATTTCCAGTGCACTGAGCCCAAAAGTGGATTTTTCTAAAGAATACATATCTTCTTGTTTTTTAACACAATAATGTGTCTCTGAACACAAGATTGACAAGTTTCATGATATCTGCATGAATACCTGATGAAAGTAAGACTTACAGCCTCAAAGTTGATCTTCTTGTTTTTATGGGTAAACTCATTTCGCCTGCACTGGCCAAAATGGATTTTTCTAAAGAATACATATTTTTGTTTTTCAACACAATAATGTGTCTCTGAACAAAGATTGACAAGTTTCATGATATCTGCATGAATACCTGATGAAAGCATGACTTTACAGCCTTAAAGTTGATCTTCTTGTTTTATGCTTAAACTCATTTCCAGCCTGCACTGAGCCAAAAGTGGTTTTTCTAAAGAATACATATCTTCTAAATTGTCAACACAATAATGTGTCTCCCGGGAAAACAAGATTGACGAAATTTCATGATTTCTGCATGAATACCTGATGAAAGTAAATCTTTACAGCCTCAAAGTTGGGTCTTCTTGTTTTTATGCGCTTAAACCATTTCCAGCCTGCACTGGGGCCTAAAAGTGGACTTTTCAAAGAATACATATCTTTTTTGTTTTAACACAATAAAGTGTCTCTGAACACAAGATTGACGAGTTTCATGATTTCTGCATGAATACCTGATGCTTTCATGACTTTACAGCCTTAAATTTGGAGCTTGTTTTATGCCTAAACTATTTCCAGCCTGCACTGAGCCCAAAAAATGATTTTTCTAAAAATATATCTTCTAAATTTTTCCCACAATAATGTGTTTTCTGAACACAAGATTGACGAGTTTCATGATTTCTGCATGAATACCTGATGCTTTCATGACTTTATAGCCTTAAATTTGAGCTTTTTTTTATGCGCAAACTCATTTCCAGCCTCCACTGAGCCCAAAAGTCGACTTTTCTACAGAATACATATCTCCTTGCTTTTGAACACAATAATGTGTCCCTGAACACAAGATTGACGAGTTTCATGATTTCTGCATGAATACCTGATGCTTTCATGACTTTACAGCCTTAAATTTGGAGCTTTTTTTTATGCTTTTAAAATCATTTCCAGCCTGCACTGAGCCCAAAAGTGGATTTTTCTAAAGAATACATATCTTCTTGCTTTTCGACACAATAATGTGTGTCTGGACACAAAATTGGCAAGTTTCATCATATCTGCATGAATACCTCATGAAAGTATGACTTACAGCCTCAAAGTTGGGTCTTCTTGTTTTTTTGCCCTTAAACTCATCCCCTGCCTGCACTGAGCCCAAAAGTGGTTTTTTTTAAAGAATACATATCTTTTCTAACAAATGTGTCTTGAACACAAGATTGACAAGTTCATGATATCGAGAATACCTGATGAAAGAGACTTTACAGCCTTAAATTGGATCTTCTTGTTTTATGCGCTTAAACTCATTTCCTGCCTGCACTGAGCCCAAAAGTGGATTTTTCAAAGAATACATATCTTCTAAATTTTCAACACAATAATGTGTCTGAACACAAGATTGACAAGTTTCATGATATCTGCATGAATACCTGATGGATGACTTACAGCCTAAAATTGGGGTCTTCTTTTTTTTGCCTTAAACTCATTT
>CM070111.1:14007189-14170057 GCA_036178185.1 Liparis tanakae
ATCTAATCAAATGGTCCACGGATAATAACTATTCATCCGACCAAATTTCATGCGATTTGGTTTAATACTTTTTTACTCACGCGAATAACACGCACACACACATGTTACGCCCCTGAATAAGGGGAGAAATAATCACATGAGTGATATTGTGGTGTTTTCACAGCAAGCTGCTTAGCTAGCATTTACGACAAGATCAAGGGCAAACAACCTGACTTTTGACCCGATCGATCCCAAAATCTAATCAAATGGTCCCCAGATAATAACCAATCATCCCACCAAATTTCATGCGATTTGGTTTAATACTTTTTTACTCACGCGAATAACACGCACATGTTACGCCCCTGAATAAGGCGAGAAATAATCGCGAGTGATATTGTGGTGTTTTCACAGCAAGCTGCTTAGCTTGCATTTACGACAAGATCAAGGGCAAACAACCTGACTTTTGACCCGATCGATCCCAAAATCTAATCAAATGGTCCCCGGATAATAACCAATCATCCCACCAAATTTCATGCGATTTGGTTTAATACTTTTTTACTCACGCGAATAACACGCACACACACATGTTACGACCCTGAATAAGGGGAGAAATAATCACATGAGTGATATTGTGGTGTTTTCACAGCAAGCTGCTTAGCTAGCATTTACGACAAGATCAAGGGCAAACAACCTGACTTTTGACCGGATCGATCCCAAAATCTAATGAAATGGTCCACGGATAATAACCAATCATCCCACCAAATTTCATGCGATTTGGTTTAATACTTTTTTACTTACGCGAATAACACGCACACACATGTTACGCCCCTGAATAAGGGGAGAAATAATCACATGAGTGATATTGTGGTGTTTTCACGGCAAGCTGCTTAACTAGAATGAGGAAAACACGGCAAAATCCCCCCTGACTATCCAGGCGCAGCCAAAAGCAATCACAAATCCCTGCCGCTTTGCTGGAAATCACTCCAGTACAGCAGCCACCGGACAAAATGGCCGCTCGGGCGGAGACTACAGCTCCCAGACTGCCTTACCACTCACCCAGCTGCAGGTGTTTAGGACAGCTGATTGAGGCAGGGCTGGGAAGCTTAAGAGGAGACCCGGGAGAGAGCAGAAGGGGGAGTCAGGCGACGTCACAGACAGGTTTTTTCCGGAGTGGTGCGAAGCCAGCAAGCGTGACAAACGACAGAAAGTTTGTAGGATTAGTGTCAGCAGAGTGTACATACACTGACCTGTGTGTGGGCTAAGGATGGGAGGCAATAGTGATGGAGAGGGTGGGAGTGAGGATATGGATTATAATAGCTGGAAGGAAGTTGTGAAAAAGAAACGAGCCCGGAGTCCTAGTAGTAGATCTGGTAGTAGTGGGGACGGGGGAGAGAAAATAAGGTGGATGAAGAAGAAGAGTGCAGAGGAGGAGGGGTTTAAAATAATTGTGAGATTCAAGGATGGAAATGAAAATAAGCCCGGTGGCGTTGACTCGCGGGTTGAAAGAGAAAGTTGGCGAGATTGTGATGGCAAAGGTGCTGGCTGATGGCGGATTGTCGCTCCAGTGTAAGGACGAGGGGCAGAGAGGGAAAGCAATAAAGTTGAAAAAAGTGTGCAATATAGTGGTTGAGAGTGTGAAGAGGTTAAATGATGGGCCGTTTGTTAGAGGCGTGATATACGGTATCCCAGTGGAAGAGATCGTGGAGGAACTGAGAACAAGTATTAAAGGGGGTAAAGTTATAGGGCTCAAACGTCTGCAGGCAAGACGAGGTGGAGAGAGGGTGGACAGTTTGTCAGTGCTGCTAGATTTTGAAGAAAGGGTGTTACCTGATGCAGTCACTGTGGGGTATTTAAGGTATAGAGTAAGAGCATATGTCCCACCACCTTTGAGGTGTTTCAAATGCCAAAAGTATGGGCCTATTGCGGCAGCGTGTAAAGGGAAGCAAAGATGTGGAAACTGTGGAGGGGAACATGACTGGGAAATGTGAGGCTGGGACAGAGCTCAAATGTGCAAATTGTGGAGGGGCACACAGTGTGGCCTATGGTGGGTGTGAAGTGAGAAAGAAGGCAGTGGTAGTGCAGCAGCTGAAAGTGGAAATGAAGATATCGTATGCAGAAGCAGTAAAGATGGCTCAGAGGGAGAGGGGGGAGAGATGTAGCAAGGAAGGAGCCCGCTCAACAGCTAAGTGAAAAACTACCGACTAAGTCAAAGGGGAGATGAAAATATAATGGCAGTAAATAAGGAGAATTTTGTGTTTTTCATGGCAGACGTGGTTAACTGCACATTCCAGGCAAAAGGGAAGGATCTGAGAAAATTGAAATAATAGTAAAAAGTGCAGCAAGATACTTAAATATTCACGGAATAACTGGGATGGCGGTGCAGGAAGAGCTTAAAAAACAGGAGCAGTTAACCAAAGAAGCATGCATACAGGATTAATCATCATGTTAATTCTGCAATGGAATGCTCGGAGTTTGTTGGCAAATGGTCAAGAATTCAAAAAATATGTTGGAGATATGC
Organism: Liparis tanakae; assembly: GCA_036178185.1. Classification (NCBI taxonomy): domain Eukaryota; kingdom Metazoa; phylum Chordata; class Actinopteri; order Perciformes; family Liparidae; genus Liparis; species Liparis tanakae. The sequence continues at coordinate 14,009,687 of CM070111.1, forward strand.
CGAGTAAGCCAAATGTCATATGCATACAGGAAACATGGTTAAAACCAAATTTGGACTTCAGACTAGCTGGATATGCGTGTGTTAGGTGTGATGGGGAGGGTGGTCAAGGAGGAGGATGTGCCACATTTATTAGTGAAGATGTCACATTTAGAGAGGTGAAGATAGGGACTGAGCTTGAATATGTAACTGTGGAGATCTGGACAAGGGAAGGAGAGGTCATAGTTGTAAATTTTTATAATCCCTGTAAAAAATTAGAGGTAAATAGATTGGCACAAATAGAAGGGATAGGTGGCAACAAGGTGGTGGTATGTGGAGATTTTAATGCACATAGTACATTATGGGGGGAGTAAGAACAGATCTTAATGGGGAGGTAATGGAAGAGTTACTAGAGGAAAACAATTTGATTCGTTTTAAACGATGGCAGAGGTACGAGATTAGATGTTCACACAGGGAACATGTCGGCACTAGACTTAACCATGGTATCTAGGGGTTTAGCAGGGATATGCGAGTGGGAGGTAGAAGAGGAAACATCAGTGGGTAGTGATCATTTTCCAATAAAGTGTAAAATAGCGGTACAAAGGAGTAAGGAGCAGGGAGAGTTGATAGGTAAGTGGGTGTTTAATAGGGCAAAATGGGAACTTTTCAAATATAGATGCGAGCAAGAAATGGATAAAATAGACAAATGAAGATGTTGACATTAAAATGACAGTTACAATACTGGAAGCAGCTAAACAAGCAATGGCTAAAAGTAAAGAAGGATGAAAAAGGGGGTCCCATGGTGGACAGAGGAATGTGGGAGAGTAGTGAAAGAAAGAAACAAAGCTATTAAAAAGAACACATAACTTCCAGAATCTGATACAGTACAAACTAGCGCAAGCAAGAGTACGGGGAATCATTCGGAAAGGGAAAGCTGGAGGAATTACTGTAGTAAAATTGGGAGATCAACACCCGTGGGAGAGATTTGGGGGATGATCAGAAGCATGAGAGGAATCAGGAAAGTATGGCAGTATCCAGTACTGAAGAGAGGGGAGGAAACGGCAGCGACAGATGGGGAGAGGGCAGAGGTGATAGCAAAAGCGTTGACGGAAATCCACAGCTCTGCCAACCTTACAGGAGAGGGTAAATTAGGAAGGGAAAGGACACTGTTGGCTCATCCTGGTGCGCTGGAAAGAAGAGACGATACTAATAGTTCAATGGATACCCCATTTACTGTGGAAGAGGTTAAAAGGGCGATAGAGCCGGATTGACAGCACCAGGGAAGGATGAAATATGTTATATAATGCTGAAGCATTTAGGTATTGTCGCAATGACAAAATTGGTATCATTTTATAATAAAATTTGGGAAATGGGGAGACTTCCTAGATCATGGAAAGAAGCTGTGATTATTCCAATCAGGAAACCGGGCAAAGATTCATCAAATCCATCAAATTATAGACCCATAGCACTTACCTCTCATGTCGGTAAAATTATGGAGTGAATGATAACAGAGATTAAGCTATTATATGGGGACCAGGGATAACACCTCATCAAAGTGGATTTCGGAAAGGTAGAGGAACAATGGACCCAATTATTTGTTTAGAGACAGAAATAAAAAAAGCCCAGGTAAATAAGGAGTCAGTGATGGCGGTGTTTTTTGATGTGGAAAAGGCATATGACATGGTTTGGAAGGAAGGGTTGATGATTAAGTTGAATATCATGGGAATAGGGGGCAGATTATACAATTGGATAAAGGTTTTTTTTTTTTTTTTTTTTTACTTGACGGAGGTATCCAAGTGAGAATTGGGACAGCATTATCGAGAAGATACCCGGTGGAGAATGGTACACCTCATGGTAGTGTAATTAGTCCAATACTGTTCTCCATCATGATAAATGATGTGTTCCTTCGAGTTCAGAGTGATATTGGACGATCCCTATTCGCAGATGATGGAGCGTTGTGGAAGAGGGGGAAGAACATTAATCATATTAAAGGGAAGGTACAAGAGGCTGTGAATGAAGTAGAAAGATGGTCGTATGCATGGGGATTCAAGTTTTCTGTGGGGAAAACGAAAACAATCTGCTTTACTAGGAAGAGAGGAGTGGTTACTCAGCTAAAGCTGTATGGGCAATTTATTGAACAAGTGAAGGTTTCTAGGTGTGTGGTTTGATGAGAAGCTAACATCGAATGAGCAGATTCAGATGATAGTTAGGAAATGTAAAAATATTTTAAATATGATGAGGTGTGTAACGGGGTCTGAATGGGGAGCCAGCAGGCCTGCAATGAAGAGTTTATATTGCGCTGATATCAGTTTTTGATTATGGGTGTATAGCGTTTGGAACGGCGACAAAAACGTCACTAAAAAAGTTGTGGGGCTTTGAGAACAAGTCCTGTTTCTGCACTCCAGGTGGAGGTGGGTGAGATGCCGCTGCATTTGAGACGTAAACAATTAATGTTGAGCTATTGGGCCAATCTGCAGGGGCATTCCGTGGACAAGCACCCAACCACAAAGGTGCTCATGCCATGTTGGGAAAGAAAGGGACAAACGGGGCTGCTTTGCATGGAGTAGTGGACAATTTGCAAGGGAGATGGGGATTGATCAGATAAGATTCACTACTACCGTGTCGCTATCGGTAACACCTCCTTGGTTATTTTCCTCAGTATTAGTTGTTTTTTTTTTGTTTTTTTCTCACTCTGAACAAAACCCAAGCAGTTAAAGATATGGATAATATTGCAGGAATGGTGGAGGATAGATTAAAGACGACATATAAATCATTTACTCCGGCATACACGGATGGATCGAAAGATCCTAGTACAGGTAGAAACGGTTTTGCAGTCACCATCCCATCTTTTAGCTATGAAGTGAAACGGAGATCGTCAGACCATCTGTCGGTGTACACAGTCGAGACATTGGCCATTTTAGCAGCACTACAGTGGGTGAAGGAGGTTCAGATAAGTAAGGTCATCATTTGTTCGGATTCCAGTTCAACATTAGTATCATTGCAATCACTCACAGCAGGCAGGACTTAATCAATGAAATCCATGAAGTAATTTTCCGTCTTAATCATAGGGGTATTTTGGTAGCATTCATGTGGGTGCCGGCACATAGAGGGGTAGAGGGAAACGAGGCAGCAGACAAACTAGCAAAGCAGGCATTGGAATGTCAGAACAAGAGGGACATTTTATTTAGCAAAACCGAAGCTAAATCACTAATTAAAATAAACATTATTAAGGAATGGCAGCATAGATGGGAGGCAGGAGGCACAGGAAGACATCTGTATATGATTCAGAAGGAGGTTAACAAGGGGAGGACAACGACATTCAGCACTAGAGAAGAAAACATTAACTAGACTCAGGATTGGCCATACAAAACTAAACAAAACAATGCAGTTAATTAAAAAACACCCAACTGGACTGCGAGTACTGCAAGACAGCAGAATCGGTGGAGCATGTCATGTGGCAATGCCAGAAATTTAGGAGTGTGCGAGACCGGTTGAAGAGGAGGCTGGCAGTAGGAGGGGTGCAATTGAGGGATGCATTGTCCTTGGGGGCAGGAAGCGTACTGCAGTATCTGAAGGAAACGGGGCTATATAAAAGAATTTAGGGAAATGAAGGTGACGGGGCTCCCTTATTTGTTTTTATTTTTATTTAATTAGGGTCCTCGTGACGACTTCGTCGTAGAGGAACCTATTGTTATTGACGTGATTTTTCTTTTTCTTATTATTCTCTCCAAACAAATCTTGTCTGGCCGCACACTGTACGTCCCAGCAGACTCAAATTTCACATGCACAACCAGACTGGCGAAAATTTTCATATTCTTGAGTTTTCGTATAAGTGTATACAAAATGGCTCTCTAGCGCCCCCTAGAGCGTTTTTACCCACGGTTGTTTTCGACGATGACCGATTGACTTGAAATTTTGCGTACACGTCCGCTTGGACCTGCTCTATAACATTGCCATTATCAACCCTAAGCTCCGCCTACTTAGATTTTCCGCCATTTTGAAATTAGTCAAAAACACATTCTTTTCAACTCCTCCCAAACGATAGTTCCGATTTCTACACAACTTGTTGTTGTTAATTAGTGTTTCAATTCAATCAAAAATCTTTAAAAGATTGTTTATCTCATTGCGTTCAGAAAATATGGACCAATGAACATCCAAGGGGTGTGGCTAGATATTTAAAGACACCTAACTTCCATATCACTTGGCCAATCCTCACCAAAATACTTGACTATGTTCACATGACATCCCTTAAAATACCCTAATTTTTTCATAATATTTGAACATTAGGGGGCGCTGCAATCAATCCCTCAATATCTGACTATAACTTTTTTACATTATTTTCTCCCATTTTGGGGGGTTTGTAAAACAGTTAACTTAGTCGTGTTTAAACGTTGTCTGGCCGCACACCGTACGCCCCAGCAGACTGTAATTCCACATGCAAAAGTAGACGATCTTAAATTTTGAGATTATTGAGTTTTTGTATTAGTGTAAACAAATGGCTCTCTAGCGCCCCCTAGAGCGTTTGTACCCACGTTTTCTTCCTCCAATGACGGATTGACTTGAAATTTTGCGTACAGGTCCGCCTCGACCTGTTCTACAAAAAATACTCTTGCGAACCATGAGCTCCGCGTGCCTAGATGTCCCGCCATTTTGAATTTTGTAAAAAACTGTTTTTGTGCACTTTTGTTCAAAACGCTTGTTCCGATTCCTACCAAAATTTCTGAGGTTCATCATTGGTTTAATGTTGAGGAATATTTTTCAGGAATTGTCTATCTTATTGCGTTCAGAGGATATGGACCAGTGCACATCCAAGGGTTGTGGCCTAATATATAAAGACACCTAACTTCCAAATCACTAGGACTATCTTTACCAAATTACCAGCCTATATTCACAAGGACGCCATTAACTTACCTGAATAATTTCATAATATTTGAACATTAGGGGGCGCTACAATCAATACCTGAAAATAGGCCTTTTTGGCCTTTTTTCATGTTTTTAGGGGTTATAAAACAGTTAACTCATCCTAGAGCATAAGCCCGATTCTTTCCAAACTAGGCTAGTATAGTCTTGAGACATTTGTCTAGAGAAATCTTTGAAGGATTTTAAAAAATATTAAAGTTTGTGCGTTTTCCGGACTGGTAAGTTGCTGTAACTCGGCCAGGCATTATCCAATCTGCTCTGTATTCCTCGTATGTCATCACCTACTGACCTTGAAGACATCCATATGCTAATTTAAATTCTAGTTATAGCACCACTGAGTGCCCAAGGCAAATCAGCCTAAAAAGCATCACGTTCACATTAATTGACATGACAAGGTCTAGACTTCACGTGGATACACATGATGCATGTATATGTTCAACTTGTCACAGCGCCCCTACTGGCTACACTGAATGCGCTCGAATATACTCCAAACTTCTGCTTTATAGAATTCACGGCCTGAGGTTATCAACAAGCCTTTTTTGACTCGGAGGCAAAGCGCCACCGACTAGCAAGGTAAAATAAGTGTCGCGTGACAAACTTTCAAACGCCAGAACGGCGGTCATGCGTTCTCGGCCGACGGGGCCGGCGACCGGCCGGCACCCCCGACGTGCGAAGCAGGAACGAGGACCCGTACGACGCTGCTTGCAGCTTTAATTCATTTTATTTTTGAGTGGATAAAAGTTTCTAGATATATCTATAGTTACCAAAGAAAGACAGTAGGTAGCGGTAATGCACCAGTTTGGATGCCAGACGCCTAAAAACAAAAAGAAAAAGAATCAGAAGCAGGAGAGGAGCTGGACAAGCCAGGAGTGGAAGCCAAAGAGTACGAGAGAGGAGGACTTTGTTAAGTGGACTTTGTTTAAGATACATTTTTGTTTAAGGAACCTTTTTCTCCCCCGGGACGTTTTTTGTTGAGTTATGGACTTTTTCTCATTTTGTTGGAATAAATAAACATTCCCGTTCATTTTAAACATTGCACTTTTGACAGTTTTTACTCCTCCCATGCACTGCCCCACCCTAGACGGCACTAGGGACAGCCCGTGACGTGACAGATGGTGGAGAATGCGGGCACTGCGGCCTAAATGCGGATGATTGGGAGTGAGGATATTGATGACTTGGCCCAGTTCTTTTCAGAACTTCAAATACCAGTCCACCCCTCCCAAATGGAGTCACTCATGCAGATGCTGGTGGAGAGCCCAGCAAGAAGTCAATGCAGCACTGCTGCAACAACACGTAAGGGCTAATGACCTCAGAGAGCAGGAGCTCCAACAGGTACGAATGGTGAAACCCAAAGTAGCGGACTTCATCCCAAAACTAGGAGTTACAGATGATGTGGAAGCTTACCTTCATGCTTTTGAAGCTACTGCAGTTCGAGAGGCGTGGCCGAGGAAGCAGTGGGTTGGACTCGTGGCTCCTTTCCTCTCAGGTGAGGCCCTTAAAGCTTTTCAGGATGTGGAGGCCCATATTGCCCAAGACTATGACCACTTAAAAGTAGAGCTTCTGAGTTGCCATAACTGGTCTTTCCAAAGGGGAAATACGCCCCGGTCCCAAATGCATGAATTGATAAGAGTGACAAAAAGGTGTCTGGAACCAGACCGATGCAGCCCGGCCGACATCATAGAGACCCTTGTTATGGACCGGTATTTACGGGCTCTGCCTTATGACGCAAAAAGTGTAGTTTGTCACCAAACTGTAAAAATAGCTACTGAACTAATAGAAGCGGTTGAGCAGTACCAGGCCGCTGCCGAAATGCTCCGCCCACCCTGTAAAGAGCCTGGGGGTTTTGGGCCTGCCCAGCCAAGGGTGAGTCGCCAAAGAGGGGCTACGCCAGTTAAACCCCCCTCCAGCTTACCCTATAGAGAGGATAGGCAACTGGGGCAGCCACAAGCATGTCCGACCACAGAGCTCCGCCAGTGTTATCGTTGTGGCGAGTTAGGCCACATCTCATGGCAGTGTCAAAAGCTACATGAGCCCATGCCTACAGCTGGTTCCGCCAGTGGCCCCCATGTTCAGTTTGCTGCCCTCCTGGGTGAAGGTGGAAACCGGCGACCCACTTGCCCTGTAACTGTGCATCAACAGGATGTAGAAGCCTTGCTCGATTCGGGAAGTTCCAGGACCCTGATACAGGAGGCCCTACTGGAAGTGTCTTCCCCTGCTCAAGGCGACCCCGTCCCGGTGGTGTGTGTCCACGGAGACACCCACAAGTACCCCACCACTGTGGTGAAACTAACTACAACTAAGGGCACGTTTCAAGTCCAGGTGGGAGTAATCAGGAATCTTCCTGTCCCGGTCCTGATTGGGCGTGACTGCCCGGCCTTCCCGCTGCTGTGGAGGGAAGCCCTGAAGATACTCGGTCGGGAGCCCCGGAAACGTAAGGCAAAACATTGTGAAACATATGACACCTGGGTTAATGTTGCCACACCCTCTTCTTCCCCACAAGTTTCAGTACAAGCCTTGGCCGAGGCCTCTAGTGGCTCAGACTCGGATCAAATTGTTGAACCGGTGGGTGCCATCAGCCATAGTACAGGCTATGGAGGGCCCGCTCACCCTCGAAGAACTTGAAGGTGCTCTCCGGAGAATGAATAGGCGTAAGGTACCCGGTATAGATGGGCTACCAGCAGAGTTATATCTCAAGTTTTGGGATATGCTCGGGCCGGTAGTTTTAGAGGTTTTGTCTGCAATACTCCACACTGGTGTGCTGGGAGGATCTGTGGCCACTGGAGTTATTTCCCTTATTTTTAAGAAGGGGGATCACACTGATCTAGGCAACTGGCGGCCACTGACCATGTTGTGTGTTGATTATAAACTCCTAGCAAAGGTACTGGCGGATCGTCTGGGCAGAGCACTTCCTCACGTGGTCCATGTGGACCAGACATGTGGGGTGGTGGGGCGTTCAGTGAGGTGGAATCTTCAGCTCATTCGGGACACTATTGCTTGGGTGGAGGACCGGCACCTGCCACTTATGATGGTCGGTCTCGACCAGGCTAAGGCTTTTGACAGGGTGCATTGGGGTTTTATGTTTAGGGTTTTAAGCCAGTTAGGTTTCGGTCAGGGTTTTGTAGGATGGCTACGTATATTGTACACAGGTGTGAGGAGCATGGTTTCAGTCAACGGCCACCTAGGAGAGGTCTTCAGGTTGCACACAGGGGTGTCCGCTCTCACCTCTGCTTTACATCCTTTACATGGAGCCCCTGGCAGCCGCTATTCGTGCTGACCAAGGAATCAAAGGATTCCTGGTAGCGGGGGGCTACGGGTCAAATTGTCGCAGTACGCAGAAGATACCACACTGCTGCTAGACGACGACGCCTCCCTGATTCGATCCTTAGAGATTTTCCATAGATTTGGTCAGGTGGCGGGCGCCAGTTTAAATCGTGCAAAGGTCCCCTGAGGGTACTGGGGATAAACTTTGGTACATCCAATAGTGCCTCGGAGAACTGGACCAGGCGCCTTTTGGCAGTTGAGAAGAGGCTTAATCTCTGGAAGGGCAGGTGCCTATCTCTGATAGGGAAGGTACTTGTTCTGAAGGTAGACGTTTTGCCGTCTCTTCTCTATTTGGCATACATCTACCCAATGCCAGTCAGCATAAGGAGGCCTCTCATGCGTCTTGTGTTAGGCTTTTTATGGGGCGGAAGACACAAGTATGTGGCAAGGGCCCGCATGCTGGCTGGGATTGAAGGAGGGGGGAGAGACGTGCCACACCTCCCGCTTAAGCTGGACTGTATTTTTTTTTTTCTTTCTGTGCAGGGAGTTGTCGGCTCCAGTAGCTCATCCATCGGGATTTTTCCTGCGGCTATATTTTTCGTACCAGGCCAGGCATATGCTGGACTGGAGCAATTTAGCACCCCGGGTCGAGCAGCAGCCATGGCACTTTCAACATGCGGCAAGATGGCTGCGGGCACATCCACGGAGACTAGATGTAACCACAGGTTGCTATACAAAGTAGTCAGGCAAAAAACGGTAATGCCGGTAGTTGTTGGGATCCCACCAAAGATTTGGACGGGGATCCAGCCACAGGGTTTGGACAATAGGCTCAAAGACCTCAATTGGTTGTGCCTCCACAAGGGGCTGCCAGTGAAAGAGGTGATGTTCCGGCATGGTTTAGCAACATCCCCGGTGTGCCCTAGGGAGAACTGTGCTGGGGAGGAAACCATCAGGCATGTTATGTGGGACTTCCCCTTTGCTAGAGGGGTATGGGGCAGAGCAAAAACCTGGATTGATCAGTTGGTCCCAGGGTTTAAACTGACGTGGATAAGGGTGGAGAGAGGGGTGGGTGCGGGAAGGACCCTTCTACTAACCTGGCTTGTAATGAGTCTGGTTAAGAGGGGTTTGTGGAGGGCAAGGCAAGACCTGGCGGGGAAAAACACAAAGACTAGCTTGGAGGGAGTATTGAAGAGGATAGAAAGGGAAGGGTGGAAAGGGACATCAGGAAGTGGGGGAAGCATGCTGCCCTGGAAAGATGGAAAGGGGGGTTAGGGTGGAGATGGGGGACTCCTTGAGGTGTGGGACAATATGTGTGTGCTGTCGATTAGGGCGTTTAGAACATAATCTGTACAGGTTTCTCTGTGGGTGTGCAGGTTGTTGTAATTGCATGTATTTTTGAATGTATTGTGTGGGTTATTTGTGGAAATTGTAAATGTGTGGAAATTTGATTTGTGTAAAGAATTTTCATAATAAAAAAGAAAAAAAAATCTGTTCTTCAGTTACCGTGCTTATCTGCCTTTAGTCTAGACAGCGATCGCTTCCGGTTAGCGTAGAGACCTTGGCCTGTTTGTGGCTTGGTTTGATGCTGATTGGAAGTATAGTCATTAACGTTCTGTGAAATTCAGTGCTTACCCATAGTTTGCAGATCTGTTTGACAGGACTACATAGAAAGGTAAGTGCATGTTTACGTCCTTTTTCTCGCTGGTGCTACATCTTGGTTACGTGGTGCCTCCACCATGTCGGCCAACCATGCCGGCATGCGGAGGCACCATAGTGTCCGTCTTCTTTTCAAGGAGGTAGATGGGAAGCTAATTTGGATGTCCAAGACTGGATTTTTCAAGAAACCTAATCCAGAATGCCTTGAAATTCAAACCAGAAGATTTGAATTGCATTTGTACACTCCCGTCAAACAAAGGCTTTGATGTAAGCTTTCGGTCAGCCATTGTATTGACAGAGTTTTGGTCACGATATGAAAATGCTAAATCCAAGTTTTCTTCATTCATTGTTGAGAAATTGACTGACAATGCCCTTAAAACGGTAATTGTCAGAATGTTCAATGATTGTCAGAATGTTCAATGAGACAGTGAATGCAGAAGACATCCCTTGGTGGCTGGGTAGATACTGCATGGTGAGAGATGAAGATGGCATTTGGAATTGTACTTGGAGGGTCCCCATCCATCAATGGGAGGACCCTCAAAGCTACCAAGGCCTGAAACATCTGCCATCCATCATAGTCCTGAGGCTACAACAGAGGCTACATTCATTATCAGGGTCAACCCAAGCTCTGCCGCAAGTGTGGTGCGCATGGGCACCTAGCAGAGGCATGCGAGAAAATAATTTGTGGGAAATGCAAAGAAATTGGTCATACCTTTGAGGAATGTACCAATGGAAGACAGTGCAAAGGTGCATACGAAGGTATGGCACAAAATGGTAGACAGGAAGAGCATGACCGGATAAGGACCCAGTTTTCCGAAATGTTTGTGCAGGTGGTAACAAAGGACGCCCTCCCCCCTCCCTCTCTCCATCTGGCTCCCTCCCACTCCTTCTCTCTCCCCCTCCCCCCCACCCTCTCCCTCTCCCCCCCCCTCTCCCTCTGGGGTCTGGGATTGCTGTGACTGGAAGTGAAGGGGCCTTACATTTGGAGGGTGGAGCTAGCCTGGTGAAAAAGGGTGGCGAGCCCTTCGCCCCCCCCCTCCCAAATGGCCAACCTAAGACTGTTGGAATTGTCCCCTGAGCCTGAACTGGTAGCTCCTCGCATAGGCCACGTTTACACATAGCCGGGTATTTACAGAAACAAATATTTCTGCCCCTCCGTTTTCAAAAATAACGTTGTACACACAAGGTCGTTTTCAAAAAAAGTTCCTGTTTATATGGACCCGCATAACTATCGCGCGCGCTCACGCTCAGTGCGGGCGAGACGGGCCGGTGGTGCGCCCGACCCCTCGGGGCCGGGATCCCACCTCGGCCGGCGAGTTGCCGGCCCTCACCGTCACTGCGCCACACGGTTTCCATTCACCCTCTGACTCGCCACTCCTCTCCAAAGAAGTGGTATTACCGCCTTTTAAGTTTTTGTACTCTGTAAAAACGCCACTAAAGTATTTTAAAATGTTTTACCTGTTATTTTTAATCATACTTATGACTCTAACCTTCTCAACCATCAATGTTAGAAGTGTGAAGTCAGTAGTTAGATCTCAGACTGTTTTATCCTTTCTTAATTAAGTCAGATGTGTTTTTAATTCAAGAATGTGGCCTGCCATTTTTAACCCAATACAGGAAGTGGGAGAAATTATGGCCACGGACCTCCATCTGGAGTGGATCCAATGAGAACAGGAACGATGGAGGGGAGCACCGTGGTGAGAGATGGCCGGGCAATTTTAGCACACCTGTCTTTTATGGGAAAGGATTTTAAGCTCCTAAATATTTATGGTTTTAATGAGAAAAATGACAGATATAACCTTTTAGAAGACCTGTAGGGCTCCCTTAATCATAGGAGATTTTAACTGCATTCCTAATAGAAGTGATAGAAAAGGAGCAGGAGAAGACTATAAAGTGGATAAAACATCGGTTTTATTACAAAATATATGCAAGGATTTTAGGATGACGGACTGCTTTAAAAACTTGCATCCCAGAGAGGAGGGTGTTGAGGATGGACGGGACACACCTGGACGGATATCACTGGAAGAAAACAGCGGTAGACTTTTACTTCAAATCTATAAAGCGTTTAATTAGAAAATCATGATACAAACAGACAGTCACATGCATGGACCCAACGTTCAGAGCTGACACCATTCAAGGCCTCAGAGCTGAAGGAAGAGGTGCTGAACAGAGCGCGTGTGGCCATTGAAATACACATCAAGACCACTTCTGATTGGTCTGAAACAAAGAGGGCGGTGTCTTCTCATTGGTTCTTGCTCCTCGCTTCCGCTGTTGTATGAATATTCATTAGTCCGTGTGGCCCGCCCATGAGAGCATATGTTGTGAATAAAAGTGTGGGAAAGGGAAAGAGGTGATTAACAATGTAGCTTCCTTTGAAGCTTCTTCTTCCACTGGGGAGTCTTCCATGACAATCTTATCTCTTCCGAGATGGGACGCAGCGTCTCCGGAAGGCCGTTTCTCCGGATATTAATAAAGAGGCTTCTATCAGTAAATAAGGATGCAAAGGAGGGCAGGCATGTGTGTGTGTGTGTGTGTGTCAAAGGGAAGCCCTGTGGTTGACCCCGGACATTTGTTGCCATTATCTATCTGTGCTCATTAAAAGTATCCTGTGACGTTCCTGTAGCATGAGAGCATGAGTGTTGCTTTGTTCTGTTTAAACCTAGGATGTGCGTGATGCAGGGGAGGGGAGTGCATAAAGCTCTCTTGTGTTCACTTGTTATCTTCTTTGATCAGTCAGGCACTAGATCGCCCTGCTGAAGTTTTTTGACCTTCTCAGTGACCTTTCCACTTTACACATAATATGTATGCACACAATAATAGGGTAAGTTAAGCAAAAGTATATGGCTCGTTCCAAGTCTAAAAGCACTTTCTTTGGTGGGATAAAAACAGAACTGATGAGTAAAAGCATGGGTAAAATCACAGATTTGATGATTAAAACCTTCCTTTCAAGCAGAGCTGCCAACTCTCACAGTTTCGCCGTGTGACACACGCTTTTGAGTGTTTTCACACGCTCTCACGCCACACAACCAATTTCTCACGGCAAAAGAAATTCTGAATTGGGCCGAAGCGCGTTGGTTCCTTTTCAAACTCTGCGACAATAGATGACGCTAAGGAGCGCATCTGTAAACCTGTTCGCTGCATACACATCCTATTGACCCCAAAGAGTCCCGAAGTTAGCAGCAGAAGATGTTCAAACAGACACAGCGAGCAGAGACTACGGTATGTTAAGGCCCAGTCACACCGGGGAAACGCACGGCCGGCGCATAATTAAGGTCTGTGCGTCGCTGTTCGTCCAAGTTTTGGGAAAAGCTAACAATAACCCAGCGAGTTGACGGCGAATGTACGCGCACGCGCGCAGCGAATGCACCGCGCACGCGCGCACCGGACACGGTGCATGCGCACGGGCATAGCAGCGTCGGTATAAAAAAAACGGCTGCTCATGTTGCGACAACTGCAAGACTCCAAGATGCCAAAACGAAGGATCCAGACATCCAAGAACAAGACTCCTGCTCCGGATATTATGCCTAGTGGTAGTGGTATAGGCAACGAAATGTCCAGCCTGGACCCTGCTACTTTAAGAGATGCTTCACGCTCTCCACCCTCATCTCGGGGCTCCCCTACTCCCTCACGCTCAGTAGACAGCCGTGAACATACAACGAATACCCAGCGCGTGCTCTGTGTATGTCTGGCGTCCTTCTGGCGTGTACATGTATGCGTCGAGCTCTGCACACATTTTTGTGCATGCACAAAAAAAAAACAGCGCGCTCGACGAACGAGTAACGAATGCTGACGCACTCCGAGCAAACGACAACGCAGTCATGTTTTCGAGCGTTCTCCGTGCGTTTTACCCGGTATGACTGGGCCTTTAATGCGGGGCTCTTAAGTGTCATGCATTGAGAGTGACAGTCACGCATTTCGGTCTTAACTGACGCACTCCCGCCACACATCGTATTTCTCACGCTGAAAAAACCTCTTGGCTATTTAATGTTTTAATGTGCTGCAGCGCCAACATGAGCTGGCCGCGCTGACCTCACAGTGGAGGAATCAAACGCTCCCCTGGAGGTCTGCTGCGAGATGCCACTTATCAGAAAATCAGAAAGAAGAGCTGGGCTACACAATAGCCAATCAGAAAACAACCTCTGTTGTATCTGGTTAAGATTTAATCCAGCAACCAATGAAAATAAAGCATCAGTCATCTTGAAATAATGTGTTGTGTTTGTTTGTGTGATGTGATGTAAACTCAGCTGTCATAACAAGCAGGAGAGCACCTTGTTAACCTCTCAGTATACTGCATGCTCAAAACATCATAGAATTGTTTATTAAGCGCTGCCCACATAGCATTTATTTTTTTATTTGCAGGCCTAGGAAAAGGACCCTCTCAAATCTTTTCAAAACAATACTTTGAACAAGTAAGATGTATTCTAAAGAATTTAACATAAAGACAGGACATTTTTGCAATAGAATTAGACATTTTTTTGTAAATGAGTTATTAAAACCATTTTAATTCTTTAAGGTAGCAAAGATGCCTCGTAAGAGACCTTTGCCAGGCCAGAATGCAGGTACAACATGGGTTCAACGCCAAATTAATTCAAATGTCCTGATATTTGAGCCACCACCGCGTGAGGCTGAATCAGGGTATCCGCGGTGTCTTAAAAAGTAGTAAAAGGTTATAAATCAATTAGGGGAAAATTAAGACCCTTAAAAAGTATTAAAAAGTCTTATCACGACTTCACTAAGTCTTAAATTTTGAAGTTTTTTTTTTAATTCGCTGTCCAAGAGTTTGGGTAAAAACATCGTAAAAATGTATTCTTTTTTTGTGGGTGCGTTCGTAAACTGTCTCCAGGAGAGCCAGAGTGCAGTACGCTCTGGCGCTCCCGGTGCTAATTACGAACGCACCTATCAACGCGAAAACACGAGAAGGTGAACGATCATGGGGAAGTGTAAGTTTGCGGAGTCCTGGCTTGACATGCCGGACTTTAAAGAATGGCTGCAGCGAGTGGAGGGAAATGCCAAGGAGGCATATTGTACAATGTGCAAGAAGAAGATGAGCATCGTGTCTATGGGAATTCAAGCATTAAGGTCCCATATGTGTTGCGCTAGCCACAAAGCCGCTGCTAGCCGCCGAGAGCGGCAGCTCTCCATCGCTGCTTTCTGTGCACAACCACAACCCAGTGCCATCACAGCCGCACCTGAACCTAACGTTACGGCTCACTCTGCCGACATAAGGGTGGCGCTGGGCGGCACGGCAACGCTGCGTGCGGAGGTGTTGTGGTGTCTCCACACAGCAGAGAAACACCACTCACTGAACAACAATGAACACTTGGGTGACGTTTTCACTGCCATGTTTCCCGATTCAAACATAGCCAAGACTTTTGCATGTGGTAAAGACAAATCGGGTTACATAATACGATTCGGCTTAGCACCATACTTCAAGCAGGAGCTCATCAACAAAATCAACAAGGCTGGCCAGTTCGTCTTAATGTTTGATGAGTCGCTCAACAAATCAACAAAAAAGAAACAGCTTGACGTCCACATTCGATTCTGGGAAGATGAACGTGTCCAATCTAGGTAACCCCTGTTTAATACTATACTATATAATCTATACACTATATATATTTCAACCTGCACGCACCTGTGTGTGTGCGTGTGTTGAGGAGTGACACATTAATAAATATCTCTGTCTGGCTAGGTACCTTGGTTCCCAATTCTTAGGACATGGAAAGGCTGTCGACCTGCTACATCACATTAAAGTAAGTTAATTTACTAGCATTTCATTTTTATTTTTCTATACATGGACAATTGTGTGGCTAAAGTGGAGACTAAGAGACTGGGATGTGGCAAGTGACTCAAAACAGGTTGAGGGATTGGTTGTCTGTATGGATAAACGTGTATAAATGTGACACACAGTGGTGTGATAAAGGTTACCGTTATGTGAATCTGAGATTTGTGTGTTTGTGTGTATGCTTGCACGCACACATGCGAGTGTGGTTGCTGTGGTCCTTTCATTAGCAAATTGTCTTCAGTAATCTTGGGGACTGAAGTTGGCTGACCAGGCTAGCTGTTCAGTTTAGCTTGAATGGCTTGGAAGTAATTGGAGCACATTTCCTGGATGTACAGTGAATAACATTCATCTATGTTTGTTAGAACCACTTGTTTGTTTCACTTATAAAAACATTAGATTACTGGTATGCTGATATTATAATTTTTGCTTCAGGAATTTGGACACCAAAACATTGTATTTCCTATAACAGACAGTGAGGAAGAGAAGGTTTGCTCCCTGGTATAACCCTCAGACACGCACATTAAAGCAAACGTCACGAAAGCTTGAAAGCATTTGGCGTTCAACTAATCGGGAAGAATCCCGCTTAGTTTGGCGAGATAGTCTTGAAACTTATAAGAAGGCCCTCCGCAATGCCAGAGAAGAATAAGAACAACCCTAGATTTCTCTTTAGCACTGTAGCCAGGCTGACAGAGAGTCACAGCTCTGTGGAGCCCAGTATTCCTATAGACCTCAGGAGTAATGACTTTATGAACTTCTTCAATGAGAAGATTTTAACTATTAGGGACAAGATTAATAATCTCTTGCCCTTAACCAGTGCCAATCTGTCCTCAAGTGGAATGGCTTTGGAAACCCCTGTATGTCATGGTATATATTTAGATGGCTTTTCTCCCATCAACCGTGACCAATTATCTTTAATGGTTTCTACTTCTAACACGTCTACCTGTTTCTTGGACCCTATCCCGACTAGGCTGCTTAAAGACGTTTTGCCTTTAATTGGCAGCTCTCTTTTGGATATTATTAATGTGTCTTTGTTAACAGGCCACGTACCACATTCCTTCAAAGTAGCTGTAATTAAACCTCTCCTGAAGAAGCCCACTCTGGATCCAGAGGTTTTGGCTAACTACAGACCGATCTCTAACCTCCCCTTCCTCTCTAAGATCCTTGAGAAAGTGGTCGCAAATCAGTTGTGTGACTTTCTACATCAGAATAGTTTATTTGAAGAGTTTCAGTCAGGATTTAGAAAACACCACAGCACAGAAACAGCACTGGTGAAGATTACGAATGACCTCTTAATGGCAGCAGATAAAGGACTTCTCTCTGTACTTGTCTTGTTAGACCTTAGTGCTGCGACACCATTGACCATAACATCCTATTACAGAGACTGGAGCAGTCGATTGGTATTTCAGGCACCGCCCTAAGTTGGTTTAAATCCTATTTATCAGATCGATCTCAGTTTGTATTTGTAAACGATGAAGCCTCAATGACCACCAACGTTAGTCACGGAGTTCCACAAGGTTCTGTGCTTGGACCAATTCTATTTACCTTATACATGCTTCCTTTGGGCAATATTATCAGGAAACACTCTATAAACTTTCATTGTTATGCAGATGATACTCAACTATATCTATCGATAAAACCAGAGGAGACTAACCAACTCACTAAAATTCAAGCATGTCTTAGTGACATAAAAACATGGATGACCGGCAACTTCTTGATGTTAAACTCAGACAAAACCGAAGTAATTCTACTCGGCCCTGAGCACCTCAGAGATCAATTATCTGGTGATGTGATTTCTGTAGATGGCATTACTCTAGCATCCAACACCACTGTAAAGAATCTCGGCGTTATCTTTGATCGGGACTTGTCCTTTAACTCCCACATAAAGCAAATCTCAAGGACTGCATTCTTCCATTTACGTAATATTTCAAAAATCAGGCACATCTTGTCTCAAAAAGATGCAGAGAAATTGGTTCACGCGTTCGTTATTTCGAGACTGGATTACTGCAACTCCTTATTATCAGGCTGCACTAATAAATCTCTTAGGTCCCTCCAGTTGATCCAGAATGCTGCAGCTCGTATTCTCACTAAAACTAAGAAAAGAGATCACATTACTCCTGCACTAGCTGCTCTGCACTGGCTCCCTGTAAAATCAAGAATCACTTTTAAAATTCTTCTCTTAACTTACAAAGCCTTAATTGGTGATGCACCATCATATCTTAAAGAGCTTGTAGTACCGTATCGCCCCACCAGAGAGCTGCGCTCACTAAATGCGGGGCTACTTGTAGTTCCGAGAGTCTTAAAATGTAAAATGGGAGCCAGAGCATTTAGTTATCAAGCTCCTCTTTTATGGAACCAGCTTCCACCTTCAGTCCGGGAGGCAGACACAGTCACCACATTCAAGAGTAGACTTAAGACTTTCCTCTTTGACAGAGCCGATAGTCAGGGCTGAATCAGGTTTGCCCTGGTCCAGCCCCTGGATATGCTGGTATAGGCTTATAGCTGCTGGGGACGTTTTAGGATGCACTGAGCACCTCTCTCCTCTCTTCTTTCTCCTATGGATGAATCTCTCCATCACACATGACTAACTCTGCTTTCTCCCCGGAGTCCTTCTGACTTCACGTGTCATGGGGTCATGTGACTCTATGAGACGGCATAGATCCCATCTGCTGATGGACCATCGATGGTTGGACCGTGAGTTCCTGTCACCAGCTGTGCCACTGCCCTGCTGGGACTGCTGTTTATTTGTACAGCCCAGTTTCACAAATTACAAATTTGTCCCAGAGTGCTTTACAATCTGTACACATAGACATCCCTGCCCCAAAACCTCACATCGGACCAGGAAAAACTCCCAAATAACCCTTCAGGGGGAAAAAAGGGAAGAAACCTTCAGGAGAGAACAGAGGAGGATCCCTCTCCAGGATGGACAGATGCAATAGATGTAATGTGTACAGAAGGACATATTTAGAGTTAAAATACATTCAAGGAATCTGACAGAGTTTATCAATAGTTCATATTTAGGCATATTCCACAAGAGTTTGGAGACATCCCAAGTGGAGGAGTGGGCGGAGTCCCAGCAGGGCAGTGGCACAGCTGGTGACAGGAACTCACGATCCAACCATCGATGGTCCATCAGCAGATGGGATCTATGCCGTCTCATAGGGTCCGATGACCCCATGAGACGTGAAGTCAGAAGGACTCCGGGGAGAAAGCAGAGTTAGTCATGTGTGATGGAGAGATGAAGATTCATCCATAGGAGAAAGACAAGAGGAGAGAGGTGCTCAGTGCATCCTAAAACGTCCCCAGCAGCTATAAGCCTATACCAGCATATCCAGGTGTGGACCAGGTGAACCTGATTCAGCCCTGACTATAAGCTCTGTCAAAGAGGAAAGTCTTCAGTCTACTCTTTAATGTGGCGACTGTGTCTGCCTCCCGGACTGAAATTGGAAGTTGGTTCCATAAAAGAGGAGCTTGATAACTAAAGGCTCTGGCTCCCATTTTACATTTTAAGACTCTAGGAACTACAAGTAGCCCCGCATTTAGTGAGCGCAGCTCTCTGGTGGGGCGATACGGTACTACAAGCTCTTTAAGATATGATGGTGCATCACCAATTAAGGCTTTGTAAGTTAAGAGAAGAATTTTAAAAGTGATTCTTGATTTTACAGGGAGCCAGTGCAGAGCAGCTAGTGCAGGAGTAATGTGATCTCTTTTCTTAGTTTTAGTGAGAATACGAGCTGCAGCATTCTGGATCAACTGGAGGGACCTAAGAGACTTATAGAGCAGCCTGATAATAAGGAGTTGCAGTAATCCAGTCTTGAAGTAACGAACGCGTGAACCAATTTCTCTGCATCTTTTTGAGACAAGATGTGCCTGATTTTTGAAATATTACGTAGATGGAAGAATGCAGTCCTTGAGATTTGCTTTATGTGGGAGTTAAAGGACAAGTCCCGATCAAAGAGAACAGAGATTATTTACAGTGGTGTTGATGCTAGAGTAATGCCATCTACAGAAATCACATCACCAGATAATTGATCTCTGAGGTGCTCAGGGCCGAGTAGAATTACTTTGGTTTTGTCTGAGTTTAACATCAAGAAGTTGCCGGTCATCCATGTTTTTATGTCACTAAGACATGCTTGAATTTTAGTGAGTTGGTTAGTCTCCTCTGGTTTTATCGATAGATATAGTTGAGTATCATCTGCATAACAATGAAAGTGTATAGAGTGTTTCCTGATAATATTGCCCAAAGGAAGCATGTATAAGGTAAATAGAATTGGTCCAAGCACAGAACCTTGTGGAACTCCGTGACTCCGTGGTCATCGAGGCTTCATCGTTTACAAATACAAACTGAGATCGATTCACACTGGCTTCAGCCTGGAAGGTTATGAACATTTGACCACATGTTATATAGAAAACAATGTAAAGAATTGTAAAAGACATGAAAAGAATTTTAATCCGCGATCCTACTGTTATAGTCCTTGTGTGATGGAGCCGTTCATGAACAGTTTTCTCGAAATATGAAGGTTTAAAGAGTCATTTTGTAAACATCAAGGACAACCTGAACCTTCACATCAACCAACACGACTCGCTCACACTGGCTTCAGCCCGGAAGGTTCCCGGCATCCGCTCCCGCCTTTACGGATAGCATTAACCCTGCACACGACACGGCAACGAGCTAGTTTGTTCCTGAATGCATTCACAGATGAAGTGTTATTCAAATAAAACGATTCCAGTGACTTAATGGTCCTTAATTCAGCATTTACACTTTATGGTAAAGAGGTGAGACAGATGACATGTTTTAATACACAGGTATGTACGTCCACACATCTACGTCCACCATCTACATCCACACATGTACGTCCACACATCTACATCCACATCCATACTAACGTCACCGTTGTCATAGTAACGTCACACGGCGCCGCTCTCATGGTAACGTCACAGGGCGCCGTTGTCATGGTAAGGTCACACGGCACCTTTATATTAGTAACGGCAGCGTTATCATGGTAACGTCACACAGCACAGTTGTCATGGTAACGTCACAAGGCACAGTTGTCATGGTAATGGGAAAGTCGTCATGGTAACGTCACACAGGGCCATTGTCATGGTAACGTCAAACGGCACGGTTGTCATGGTAACACCACAGGGCGCCGTTGTAGCGAGATTGAGAGAGAGCAGGAGGATGAAACGCTGCTGACCACTCAGGGTGACTTTGATACGTACCATATACAGAGCTGCCAACTTTTCAAAAAACCTTGGTGTGAGATTTTGTCGGGGGTGACCAAAATGTTGCCGCGCACGCAGCCACACACGATGGTAGCTCAAATATCAGGAAATTTGAATTAATTTGGTGTTGAACCCATGTTGTTCCTGCATTCTGGCCTGGCAAAGGTCTTTTACGAGGCATCTTTGCTACCTTAAAGAATTTAAAGTTTTTGAATAGCTCTACTTTCATTTCATTTTTTTGAGAGGGTCCTTTTCCTAGGCCTGCAAATAAAAAGACAATGCTATGATATTTTGAGCATACAGTATACCAAGAGGTTAACCATGTGCGCTCCTGCTGCTTGTTATGACAGCTGAGTTTACATCACCACACAAAATCACACGCACAATCACAAACAATTATTTCTTAAAGATTTAAAGTTTAAGAGAGTGAGTACTTAGTTGAACCACATGTCATTAACAGCTCTCAAGTTCTAAAGACAGGTAAGAGTGACTGATGCTTTATTTTCATTGGTTGCTGGATTACAGATAGTTTTTTTTCTGATTGGCTATTGTGTAGCCCAGCTCTTCTTTTTGATTGGCTGATAAGTGACACCTCGCAGCTTGATTCCTCCACGCTGAGGGCGGCCAGCTCATATTTGCGCGCTGCGGCACATTAAAACATTGAAAAGCCGAGTTTTTTGTCAGCATGATAAATACGATGTGTGGCGGGAGAGCGTGACTTAAGACCGACATGCGTGACCGTCACTCTCAATGTGACACTTGAGAGCCCTGCCCTACTGTAGTCTCTGCTCGCTGTGTCTGTCTGAACATCTTCTTCTGCTGCTAACTCCGGGACCGTTTAGGGTCAATAGGATGTGTATGCAGCGAACAGCTTTACAGAGGCGCTCATTAGCGCCATCTATCGTCAAGGAGTTTGAAAAGGAACCAACGCGCTTCGGCCCAAATCAGAATATCTTTTGCCGTGAGAAATTGGTTGTGTGGCGTGAGAGCGTGTGAAAACACGCAAATGCGTGTGTCACACGGCGAAACCGTGAGAGTTGGCAGCTCTGCATACAAATCTAAATGTATAAGTTATAAGGCCAGTTATGTAACGCATGTAGTATTTAACGTTAACTAACTTAAACATGATCTTTTCCTAAGTTTGTTTGAGGAAAGTACAAACTAAATAATTCTACGTCGGAGGTTGAAGTTCAGTTTCCTGTGAAGATACATTTATTTTGAAGGGACAAGATGAAATGAGCTGGAACTTTATTTTGAAGGGACACTATGAAATGAGCTGGAACTTTATTTTGAAGAGAAACGATGAATTGAGCTGGAACTCTGTTTTGAAGAGAAACAATTAAATGAGGTGGAACTTTATTTTGAAGGGACACTGAAATGAGCTTGTTAAGCAGAGCTTCACTGTATCGACTCAACATATAGAAACTTGGGAGGACAAAAATACTCAAGCGCTTTAATATCTGCAGGTGCATCAGCTTATATAGACTGTGGTCACATGACACACACACACCTGAAATGAATAAATAATAATTGGGAGCACAATCAGTCTCAATTAACAAAGCTGGAACTTTATTTTGAAGGGCCACGATGAAATGAGCTGGAAGAGATTGTCGTGCAGAGATAATTTCTGATGATTTATTTAATCTTAAACTAATCTGACATAATGAGAGGAGAGTGAGTGATGGTGACCTGTGACCTGTCCAGGATGTGATGAGTCATCAATAAGACACTAAGCGGCATAAAAAAAGAAGACATTTATTTACAACTAGATATTTTGCAGAGTGATTTCAACATTTCTGTAAAAGATTGTCACGTGACCCAGTG
Organism: Liparis tanakae; assembly: GCA_036178185.1. NCBI lineage: Eukaryota > Metazoa > Chordata > Actinopteri > Perciformes > Liparidae > Liparis > Liparis tanakae. The sequence continues at coordinate 14,032,326 of CM070111.1, forward strand.
AGTATTAAAGACATGCACATATCTACACGCTCCGTCACCAAAATAGATCTGATTACAAAAGATAGTCGTATAAACATCTGGAGCTCAGGTCACCCTCAGGGGAGTGATCCGGGGTTAGAGACGCTGCTAAAGTTTACAAATAGAGTCAAAGAGAACAGAAGAACTTCAGCCTGTGGCCTCGCTTGCAGAAATAAATACTGATATTTGGATTAGCTGATTGAGGGCGGAGCTTAAACAAAATGGCCTCTGTGGGACGTCAGCGGGAGAGGAAACGATGGTCGGAATGAGATTCAATCCAACCTGTGTGGAGGAGCATGTCGAGGACACGACCGAGACATCAAAGGAACCCCAGCGACCTAGCAGGTGGCCAACCAATGGGTGAGCAGCGATATGGACCCAGTCACCGGGGGCTCCCCTCCACGACCCGGAGAGCAACTGACCGACGGTGACTCACGGCCACAACCAAAGACTGACCCCCCCCCCAACCCTAAACCAGTCTACACACCAAGAAGCGTTCAATAAGTAAACATGCCCCCCCCCCCCCCCCCCAACATCACTACTCACAAGTCCAAACACAACGACCCCGACTCAAGATAAACCACGGCCCCAACCCAGAACCCCAGAACAAAGACCAGAACCCCCCCCCCATACACACAAGAGCCACCATAAACCCTCCAGACCAGTCCTCTGTGTGTTTGCTGTTCAAGGGTGCCCTCCAGTGGTCGCATCAAGAAGGACACGTGAACACACACACAAACACAAACACAGAGAGCGAGACGTGTAAAAGTGATACAAAAGAAGAAGAAATATTCACCAACATTCCTGCAGACTCAGACGTTTGACCAAGCACGGCGCCGTCCTGAAGATGCTCTCGTTGACGTGTGTGTGTGTGTGTGTGTGTGTGTGTGTGTGTGTGTTTGGGCTGCAGAGCATCAACATGCAGAGGCAACGCGTCCAAAGACATTAAACATTAGCATATCTCTGGTCTTGAATCAGAAAAGTATACTTTCAGAAAAACTTCTTTATAAAACGCTGCCTCCCATCTGAGTCACCGTAGAGTGTGAGTGTGATCAGTGGAGCCACCGGGACTCGACCTGAAGAACGTTCCAGAGGAAGAACAATCTACACAATTGGGTCCAAAGCCACGGGGACAATAAGCTCGAGCCAACCGGTTCGGCCCAGAGACAGAGTCCCCTCAGCGGCCTGCGGCGCCCTCTGCTGGTCGCTGCGACTCACAACCCTCCTCTACCTGCCGGGCACAAGTAACAGACACGTGACAACAAGACGGTCACATCAAGGAGATCCAATATCAAGAGCGTATTGCTGAAGAGCCGCAGCAGCTTCTTCTTCTTCGTCTTTTTCACAGTATCAGCTACACGTCAGCTTCTAGTTTGACACTTTAATCAAATAACATTCATATATCCCAAAAAAAAGGACAACAAACACCCAGTGAGGCGACCTTGAAGCCCTCTAGAAGACGAGAGTGTCAGACTCCGAGTAGTCTGGAGGACTAGTGCACAACAACAACAACAAGCGTCTCTTTCTTAAACCGTGTTCCTGTTGGTTTGGCCGCTCGTTTCATGCGACAGAGTTCTGCTGAAGCACATTATGTAAACGCTTCATCCTGGAGCGCGAGGAGCCAATAGGAACCCTTCCTGCCGCGGGTCCAGTAGAGGGCGCTGCACACCACTAAGGGGACCGGTTGTGATTCCATACGCGGTTCATAACTGGTCACAGTGCCGCTATGCGCGCGTGACCCTCAGCGGAGCGCTGACTCAGCGTCTTCTCGGCAGCTAAAGATTCAGATCAAAACATTTTGGATGACGCAAACGCCGACTGCTCACGTTCCACCGCCGGGCGGGTCGACAACAACAACAACAACAACAACAACAAACAACCGGCCATGAAACGTGAGACGGCCGATAGAAACCATCGACACGTCGTCTCCAACACGCCAACGGCCTCCAGCAGAACCCCCAGCAGCAGAGTCCACTTCACAGAAGAAGAAGCATCTCGCGGTTCAAAACATCGTAGGTGCACTTCCTCGTTTCGTCGTGGCGAGCCTCCACGGACCACAATGCACTGCGGCCACAAGAAAAAACAGATTTCTCCAACAACCCGCGTCAACGAGGTCCAGAGACACGGCAAAGAATAACTCTAGTCTCCAAGAACACGATAGAAACCTGAACCCGACTAGTCCGGCCTCACCATCAACCACCCGACCAGAACCACTGAGACCAGCAGAACCCGGCAGCCAGGTCTGGTTTCTAGTGGTGTGCATCGTTTCTATTGGACATGAGGTCGAGGACGTTTACCAGAGCCACCGCCGGGTTCTATTGGCCAAGAGGGATAACAGTGATGAACGCACCACGCTGAGAAAAGGACAGTACCCGGTCAGTGGGACATTGGTTTGATCCATTAATGGAACGTACCATCAGCTTCGTCAGAGCACGAGGAGTCAGACCGACTTCACCTGGAGCCTGAACGCGGCATGGCGGATAAAAGAAACAAGACAATAAAAGCGTAGTGGGGGGGGTGGGGGGGGGGCTGAGTGTGTGTGTGTGTGGGGGAGGGGTCAGGAGCCGCAGAGGGCGCTGGGGGAGGGGGTGAGGGTGCACACAGGCGTGGGCAAGCCATAGTAGGAGGGGTCTGTGAAGGGGAAGAGGAGGAGCAGGAAGAGGACGACGCCCATCAGGTAGGACGAGAGGACGCCGACGCGGTGGGGGTGCTCCATCGCCGTGCCGACGGCCGGGAAGCCCATGTAGTTACAGAAGGAGTGGCAGAGCACCGGACCAATCAGGTGACCTGAAACGCACCAGAGGAGAACATTGGTGGAGACCAGGACCCAGACCAGACCAGGACCCAGACCAGTACACAGACCAGGACCCAGACCAGACCAGGACCCAGACCAGGACCCAGACCAGACCAGGACCCAGACCAGTACACAGACCAGGACCCAGACTAGGACCCAGACCAGACCAGTACACAGACCAGGACCCAGACTAGGACCCAGACTAGGACCCAGACCAGTACACAGACCAGGACCCAGACCAGACCAGTCAACTGAACATGTAACGCCCTCTAGGTAACGTCACATGGCGCCGTTATCATGGTAACATCACACGCCACGAAACATCACAGAGCCAAACATCACAGCAACAACAACAACAACAACAACAACAACAACAACAACAACACAAGACGTCGTACCTGTCCGGATGAAGAGGAAGGCCGTGTAGGCCCCGAACACGGCCGTGTAGGAGAACTGGAACACTGAGGAGGAAGAACACGGGTCACCATCATCATCATCACCACCTCCTCCTCCTCCTCCTCCTCCTCCTCCTCATCAGGAGGGGTCCAGTCACAAAGAAAGATGTCCCAGGCGGCGCTGACCTGCGGAGAGGAAGATCCCAGCCAGCGTCCCCTGCCTGAACCTCAGCAGCTCGATGACGTGGTGGAAGTGAGCTGAGGAAAGAGGGCGTGTCAGAGACGGCCGCCGGCCAATCGGAAGCTTCGCGTGGCCTCGGATACGCCCACGGCCCGCGTCAAGCTCCGTCGGCACCGCGGCAGAACTCACCCACGCCAAAGAAGAGCGGGCAGGTGAAGATGGCCGCCAGGGGCCCGGCACACGGCACCAGCATGGGCAGCATGCAGGCCCTGAACACCAACTCCTCCGTCAGCGGCGCCACCACCTGGTTCCTCAGCCAGCGCATGTCGCTGAGGCACAGCATCCAGAACCACGGGTCTGCGGGGGGGTGGGGGGGGGGGGGCTTTAGAGACGATGTGGAGCGTTTGTAAGAAAGAGAACCCAATCCAGCGCGGAGCCGGTCTCACCCAACGCCACGCGGACCCCATCCATCAAGCTCCAGGGACAGTCCATCGTCAACTGCATGAGGGGGCCCAGAAACAGGATCTGCACACACACACACACACACACACACACACACACACACACACACACACACACACACACACACACACACACACACACACACACACACACACACACACACACACACACACACACACACACACACACACACACACACACACACACACACACACACACGCACACACGCACACACGCACACACGCACACACGCACACACGTTATTATAAAAGTGATGGAACAAAAACTGCATGCAAAATATGTGCACGCAGTTTGCACCAAACATTTTATGTTGGGTTTCAACTGGGTCAGAGGGCCCGTCTTCAAGCAGAGGGTTGGCGGTTCAATCCTGCCCTGGTCCATGTGTCCTTGAGCAAGACACTGAACCCTGAGTGTCTACGCTTTGTGAATGTAACAGGGTGGAAGTCTCTTTGGACCGAAGCTTCAGCGAAAGGACAAGTGAAGTTAAAGTAAAGTGATCTGAAGTGACGTTTTAAGAAAATAAATGGTGTCGTCGTCCCAGAGGAGCCCACCCTCCGGTTCCCCACCAGTAACACGCATAGAGAACCTCCACAGCGCCCCCTGGTGGCGGGAGGAGGAGATGTTTCCTCACCATGGTGAGCGCCAGAGGGAGGAGGACCGCCGGGATGAGGCCTTCCAACCGGATCCCCATGAGAGCCAGGAGCGACGGGCCGGTCTGACACACACACACACACACACACACACACACACACACACACACACACACACACACACACACACACACACACACACACACACACACACACACACACACACACACACACACACACACACACACACACACACACACACACACACACACACACACACACACACACACACACACACACACACACACACACACACACACACACACACACACACACACAACACATCAAGATCTGAATCCCTCGAGTGTGTGTGTGTGTGGGGGGGGGGGGGGGGCTCCTGGACTCACCCGGACGTCGGTGAACTCCCTCCATGCCAACACGAAGAGCGGAGACAGGCCGGACACCACGAGCACGCTGGTGAAGCGCCGCTTTATCACAGTGGGGTGATCCCTGAGGGAGACCGGAAGAGACCAGAACCACATCATGAGACCAGAACCACATCATGGGAGACCAGAACCACATCATGAGAGACCAGAACCACATCATGAGAGACCAGAACCACATCATGGGAGACCAGAACCACATCATGGGAGACCGGAACCACATCATGAGACCAGAACCACATCATGAGACCAGAACCACATCATGAGACCAGAACCACATCATGAGAGACCAGAACCACATCATGGGAGACCAGAACCACATCATGGGAGACCAGAACCACATCATGAGACCAGAACCACATCATGAGACCAGAACCACATCATGAGAGACCAGAACCACATCATGGGAGACCAGAACCACATCATGAGACCAGAACCACATCATGAGACCAGAACCACATCATGAGAGACCAGAACCACATCATGGGAGACCGGAATCACCTTCTCTCACACAGGTTTATTGTGTGCGTCTATGGGGGGGGGGGGGTCTGTGTGTGTGTGTGTGTGTGTGTGTGTGTATATGTCTGTGTGGCTGTGTAAGTCTGTGTGGCTGTGTGTATGTCTGTCTGTCTGTCTGTCTGTCTGTGTGTGTGTGTGTGTGTGTCTGTGACGGTCTGTGTATGTCTGTGTGTGTGTTTGTGTGTATGTCTGTGTGTGTGTGTGTATATGTCTGTGTGTTTCTGTGTGTGTGCGTCTGTGGCTGTCTGTGTGTATGTCTGTGTGTATGTTTGTGTGTCTTTGTGTAAGTCTGTGTGTGTGTGTGTCTGTGTGTGTGTCCGTGTGTCGGTATCTCACCTTGGCAGGTCACTCCTCCACACGTACAGACTCCCCACGTAGCAGCAGGCCAGCAACAGACAGGACAGCACCGACACCCAGCACAAGCCGTCCGGCGGGACGAAGCCGCCATTGCTGCGCTGCGGCCCGTGTGCCAACAGGCCCTCCTCCGCCATGACGACCGCCGGTTGGGATGAAGCGAACGAGTCCTCGGCACCGGGCCGGTCGGTGGACCATCTAACGGGGTGAATCAGCCACCGGCCTGAAGGCGTGGAGGCGCCAACACTCTCCCCTTCGAGGCGCGAGCTAATGTTGCTAGCTGGACGGCGCTTTATAATGACGTCATCGTATGTTGCTTTTTTCTACTTCCTCCTCTTCTTCTTCTTCTTCTTCTTCTTCTTCTTCTTCTTCCTCGAAGTATTTCTTTTTGCAGCTGGCTACTGATTCAATGCTGCCACCTGGTGTCGGGAAGTATGTTATTTACTAGTCGGTCCTTTGTTTCGGTTCATTTTATAATAACAACATTTATCTGATTGCCGGAACCCCGAAATCCCATAAAACGGAAGAGAAAATAAATACAGTTTTACATTCCAGATGATTGATTATTGATGAAAGGAGGTAAATCCTCTATTCCATCAGCATTTAGTGATTTTTTGAAAACTGCAAACTTTATTACTTTCAATTCATCCATCACTTGTATGTTTTTATCTGTGGTCTGATTTTGTAGATATTTCTTATATTTTATTTCGCTTTGACTGGAGGAGCCTCCTGTAATTAGTGTTTTGATGGATTAAATTGAATTGAATCTTGAATATAGAACCATAATCACATTTGATATGAATCATCCTCAACCTTATCGTAGTAACGTCTCCGTGAACTTTAACCAACGTCTCAAATAAAACGGCATGTCCAGCTCAGAGAGCAGGACGGATGATCCTTTTTAGTAGCTTGGCAAGACGCGTTTGTTTTTGTGGAACCGAGACAATTATTCAGATGTATATTTAAACTATTATGCCTTTTATATTTTTCTATAGGCGTCATACAGTCTATAGGTGTTGGGGAACTATTTATTGCCTTAATTCATGATCTGAATTGACATTATTTTGAAAGACATACGTAAAGTTTAACAATTCCATCTGATCTCCTGGTGTGTGCATGCTCTCCTCAACGGTGAATCACCGGGCCCTCATCCTGGGGGTCCCTCAGACTGGGGGTCATTCATCCTCTGGTGACCTCATGGACGTCCATGAGGTCACCAGAGGACCACGTCTGGGCTGATCTCTAAAAGCTGTTTGATATTGATTAGATCTTGGATATTATTGGTTATAGGTCTTTGATATTATTGGTTGTAGATCTTTGATATTATTGGTTATAGGTCTTTGATATTATCGTTTGTAGGTCTTTGATATTTTTGGTTATAGGTATTTCATATTTTTGGTTATAGGTCTTTCATTTTATTGGTTATATGTCTTTGATATTATTAGTTAATAACCAATAATATGAAAGACCTATACCTACACTGTAAAAAAAGAACGTAGATTTTACAGTGAAAAACTGTTAAATCACAACAGTAAGAGACCGTTAATTCTAAATAGGTTATATTCCGTTTTCTATCACATTGCACATTGTCAACGTTAATTGTACTAAACATTGGACTGATAACGAAAATACACCGTATTAAGAACAATAATCAATACCGTAATGTTTATATTAATATTTTTTTTTAAATAAGATCTGTCACTGTTAAATGTATGGACTACTGTGCTGACAACTGAGCTATATCGTTTTATGAAAGTAACAGCCAGCCTTGCAATTTTCATTGTTTGTACAAAATACAGTTCATAACTTTTAATTGCACTAAACATTGTACTGACAACGAAAATATACCGAAATATGAATAACAATTAATGCCGTAGTTTTTGCATGTATTTCTCTTTACAAATAAATGTTGTTACTCTTAAATGTACAGACTTTTGTGCTGCAAATGGAAATATAACGTATTAGGAATTTACCAGTCCTGTATTGTTTGCATTTATTATTTGCACTGCAAAAATTAAAATCTAAGTAAATAAAATATCTTAAATGAAGGCAATCAATGCTTGTTTTTTGACTGACAAGATATTTCTTCATACAAGGCAGTTTTCATGTTGGACCATTTCACTTGTTTTAAGCGTTTTAGTCCTTACTTATCTAAATAAGGTATTAAAACTTGTTGATGAGATTGTGGCAGCTCACCCCAGTCTGGCCTCAGCTGCTGGCTGGTTGACAATCAGTCAGCTGCTCTCACTGATTGGCAATCAGTCAGCAGCCGATGCTGCTGGTATAAAAGGGGCAGAGCTGGAGGAGAAGAGAGTGAGCAGACGTGTCTGCTCTGTGTAAAATAAAAGGAGGTTTTCCAACAAATCCTCTCTGACCATGGCTGATTCTTGGTGCTGGTGGGGGAAACCCACGGGTAGTGGTGTGAGTCCTGCTACACTGGAGCCCATTGTGGGGCCCCCTGGAACCCACCGCCTAGAAGAGATGCAGCCAGGAGAGGAGCTGATGAGCAGCTTGGGTCAGATACTGGCCCGGATTGAAGAGATGGGGTGGGTACAGGTGGAGGAGAACTGCCTGATCCTGGCCATTTTCTTTTAACTTTGTAATAAAATACAGTAACTCATACAGTTGTACTCTGTTTATCTCTGAGAAAGACTGTAATTAGGTTTACAGTATAACTTCTGTTTTTTCAAAACATACCGTAATGTATTATACGTTGTCACTTTACTTTTTGCGGTGAATTTCTGGCAACCATAGCTGCCGGTAATTCACCGTTAAGTTGAACTTTTAAATAAAGTACCGGAATATATTATACAGTTGTACTGTGTTTTTCACTGAGAGACTGAATTAGCTTTACAGTATAACTGCTGTTTTTACAAGAATCTACTGTAAACACGTTTATATCATAGATGTTTTTAAAGCAAATAACCGTAAACAGAGTTATGATCCATCCGTTTTTTTAATAGTAATTTACCGTTAACAAAAAGCAGTTCTCAACTGTGAATTTTACGGTTTCAAAAACGTATAACGTAATATCTTATACGTTCTCACTATTTTTTACGGTGAAGTTCTGGCAACCACAGCTGCCAGTAATTTATATATTTTTTTTATAGTGTACGCATTGGTGCATTTATGAGTTCCTGAAGGCATCAGATCTTTTGGAAACCCTAATTTACCGGATGCATTTAAAGGCACCACAATAGTCGTGTGACAAATTTAGAGAGAGAGAGACAGAGAGAGTGAGAGAGAGAGGGGAGGGGAGGAGGGGGGGGGGGGGGTAGGCGTGGCATCAGGTCCGCTGGTGAGCGTCTCAGTCTCCGGTGCGACGTGAACCGGGAGAGGCGATGCTACCGGTCCTGATGCCCTGCGCTCCTCCTGCTCCTCCTGCTCCTCCTGCTCCTCCTGCTCCTCCTGCTCCTCCTGCTCCTCCTGCTCCTCCTGCTCCTCTTCCCAGGCCGCGTGCGGACTGACGGACTCAACCCGCACCCGGCAACGCGCGCGCGCGCACCCAGCAGCGGCAGGAGGACTACACACAGAGCCGAGCCGGTCCGGACCTCCAGCGGTACCATCAGCGGGTATGGGCCTGTTTGTCGCTCATCACCTGTCCGCGTGCACACCGTCACGGATTACGTTGAAGGCACCTTCATGCGCGTGCGCGTCCGCATGTATTCCCGCTGACGTGAAACATTGAATGTGGCAAGTGATGACGCAACAGCGGGGTTCACTGATGTTAGTGAGCGGGATGATGATGATGATGATGATGATGATGAGCTCTACGGCTGTGCGGCTCAGGGGGTGCGTGTGGCTGTGCGTAAAGAGGGCGTGTGCGTGTGTGTGTGTGTGTGCGCGCGCGCGCGTACTGCTGTCTTCCCTATTTGTGGTGTGTGTGTGTGTGTGTGTGTGTGTGTGTGTGTGTGCGGTGGAATCCCCCGCGTGCAAACCCCTCCTCGTGCACGACGGGCGGACACGTACATGTTTAAAAAGGAAAGTCGGAAGTGGGCACGTGACCATGAGGAGTGTGGGTGAATGCAGATGTCTCACGCGCACAGCCGTTCACGGTCAACCCGACCGGAGAGGAGCCGGTGGGCTCTGCGTGGACAGGAACACGCAATCCACCGCAATCCACCGCGCAGAGGAGAGGAGGAGAGGCGGAGAGGAGGAGAGGAGGAGAGGAGGAGGAGAGGCCGTGTGCAGCCCCCCGGCCGGCCGCTCTGGGGGTGTAAGCTGCTTCAGGTGCTTCCTGGAGGCTCTGGTGGCGGAGGGGAGTCAAAATGGCTCACAACACACTGAAGGCAGCAGTGCTTCGATGGTATACATGGTCCAACCACACTGTAGTTTAGCTGAGTGTGTGTGTGTGTGTGTGTGTGTGTGTGTGTGTGTGTGTGTGTGTGTGTGTGTGTGTGTCAGACACTGGGAAGCCGGTGTGGTCCACCTTAATGTGATGCAGCCAGGTTATTAATTCATATTTAATGCTCAGGAGTCTTTGGGGGGGGGGGGGGCTGTCTGAAGACAGCTGGGAAGCTGAATTTATTCTGACATGTTAGGATCCAATTACAATGTTATAGGATCAGAAATGTAGCGTTAAAGTTGCCACATTTGCATGAAATTAAAAGGCTAATATAGTTCAAGAGTTTGTGAGAAAAAAGAACTAACACAATACTCCTTATGAATGAACAGTGGCATTGATTCCCAATAAAACGCTTGTTCTGGTACCGTTAGCTCATGGTGGCTAATGCTATTTGTTAGCTAACGCTAGATAGCCGTTGCTACTTAACGGCCTTAAATCTTCTTCCGTGTGATTGTTTCTTCCTAAAATATATCATGTGTATTCCTGAGGTCGAAACAGAAGCAGACAGTACATATCCTAGATGTACATACATAATTCATACCTAGATCCAGTAGTACTAGTACAAGTCGTGGTGTTCTAGTACTTTACTACCATTGACCTCAGTGACAGTAGCAGCAGTGCTAGTAGCATGAGTGCAATTTAGTCACATCAACAGTTTAAGTATTTATTTTAGAAAAGGAAGTCTAAATTCTCCTCCTGTAGTAGTGTATGCTGGGTTCCTGTCTTGGGGAAGGAGTGTGGAGGCCCGACCAGGACCCAGCGTCTCCCTTTCTGCCCGTCCATACGGAAACTCAACCCTGGGCTATTTAAAACTAAATCCTCTCAGTTTTAAGGGCTCTAAAATGTCATGAACGTAGACAAAAGCTTTAATGTTCAAAACAAAAAACGTATTGGTGTGGCTGTATCCTGGAGGAAGATGAGTCTCTGGGGGAAGGTAGACGACCCCTCATACTGCCCCTCCATCCTGAGCAACTCTCACCAGCAGCCAGCTCACCGGCCTTTGTTCTGGACTTGCACACTCAAAAAGATGCTGACTCATTTCCACTTGTCTGAAGGACTATGTTCCACTATTACTCAGGATGAGATATTGTTCATGTAAACAAGGCATTCTGTTGGAGGAGGCTTTATTCCGAAGGGAGCTTCTTCAGACGAAAACATCGCGGGTATCAGGTTGTAGGAGCATTCTTTGGATACCCAGCTCATTGTGAACGTGCGTGTTGACGGTGGGGTTTCACCGTGGTGGCACGCGGCCGTTCCCTGTGTACGATCTTCACCTCGGAGCGTTGTGCCAACTCGCCGATGGTTCGCCAAACGGGACTCGAGATCCTTCCCCACAGAGGCTTTCACATTTTAAATAAATACAAAAGCGGTTGTTCGTGGTCTATGAGAGAAGCCTGTAGCTCGTCAGATCAGCACCCGGCCGCCATTGATGATCACTCAGAAACCCAATGCCCATGAGCAAACAGGTTGTATCAAGACCACACACAAAAATCCCTGATTATGACCTTCAGGGAGCCGCGAGGTCGGCGTGCGTTTGACTCTCCGTCGGCCGGTTGCCCCTCTAGTCGACTTCTTCTTGAATCGAGTCGTGCTCACCGAGGAGAGGAGAGAACCACAGCCGTCCAGCTCCACGGGGTCATGTGACCCGGCCTGCTTTGACATTCAAATAGAGCGGCTACAGGTGCGTTCTCTCTGACGGAGTGTTCCCCCGTTCCCCAGCTCTCTGACACTTGTTTCCTCGTCTCCTATCGCCTTGCTGTGTCCTAGACAGCAGGGCTATTTAGGAGCAGACAGGACTGCAAGATACATACTCTATCACAGCACAGCAGCAGCCACACGCACACACACACACACATACACACACTCATATGGCTCTATTGCTAGATGCATAATCGTTTTTTAATGATGGATAGAAACGTCTGCATAATGTACGTGTGATTAAAGATTTGTGTTAACACAGTGGAGCCGCTAAAGTGAAGACACGAGGTGTACATGACGCTGTTTGATTCATTACATAGTGACGTGCACTTATATAAACACTGATGAATGTGTGGACGTATTTCTGTTTGAAATCTGGTGCCACAAGAGCAACTGAAGCTAAATGAAGAGCTAACTACCAAGCAGCTAACTAGGATGCTACACACCGCAGTGTAAACAATCAAAATATGAACTGTAATATTCCCATTTGTCTTGGACTTAATGACATTCAAAACCAATAAATGTACCTTTTTGTGTTGGTGCTAATGGTCAAATGTTAGCATGCTAACCCAGTCTAAACTAGCTTTGCCTTGGTGGGCGTGTTAGCATGCTGATGTTAGCGTTTAGCTTTTGTACCACTGTGCCTAAGAACAGCATCTCAGAGCGGTTAGCATGGTCGTAGCCTCTTATGCCTCCTTTATACTTCAAGAAGGATGGTTATACTTCCTTAAATACTCTCAAAAGGACAGTTATACTTCCCTAAATACTGTTAGAAGGACAATTATTCTTCAAGAAGGAAAGTTATACTCCTAGAAGGAAGATGATACTCCCAGGGCAGTTATACTCCCAGAAGGAAGGTTATACTTCCAGAAGGACAGTTATACTTCCAGAAGGAAGGTTATACTTCCAGAATGACAGTTATACTTCCAGGACAGTTATACTCCCAGAAGGAAGGTTATACTTCCAGGACAGTTATACTCCCAGAAGGAAGATTATACTTCCAGAAGGACAGTTATACTTCCAGAAGGACAGCTATACTTCCTTACATATAAGGACAGTTATACTTTAAGAAGGAAGGTTATACTCCTAGAAGGAAGATGATACTCCCAGGGCAGTTATACTCCCAGAAGGAAGGTTATACTTCCAGAAGGACAGTTATACTTCCAGAAGGAAGGTTATACTTCCAGAATGACAGTTATACTTCCAGGACAGTTATACTCCCAGAAGGAAGGTTATACTTCCAGGACAGTTATACTCCCAGAAGGAAGATTATACTTCCAGAAGGACAGTTATACTTCCAGAAGGACAGCTATACTTCCTTACATATAAGGACAGTTATACTTTAAGAAGGAAGGTTATACTCCTAGAAGGAAGGTGCTTCAGTCCGGGAGGCAGACACAGTCACCACCTTCAAGAGTAGACTGAAGACTTTCCTCTTTGACAGAGCTGATAGTTAGGGCTGAGTCAGGTTCACCTGGTCCACACCTGGAGATGCTGCTAGAGGCTTATAGCTGCTGGGGACCTTTAGGATGCACTGAGCACCTCTCTCCTCTTTTCTTTCTCCCTATGGATGAATCTTCATCTCTCCATCACACATGACTAACTCTGCTTCTCCCCGGAGTCCTTCTGACTTCACGTCTCATGGGGTCATGTGACCCTCTGAGACGGCATAGATCCCATCTGCTGATGGACCATCGAGGTCTGGATCGTGGAATATGCCGACTACCAACTATTCATACTCTGTCATATTCATTGATTGAGTTGTTACTGTGTTTTAATTTGGGTGCAATGATTACTTCTGGTCACATGACATCTATTGCATCTGTCCATCCTGGAGAGGGATCCTCCTCTGTTCTCTCCTGAAGGTTTCTTCCCTTTTCCCCCTGAAGGTTATTTGGGAGTTTTTCCTGATCCGATGTGAGCTTTTGGGACAGGGATGTCTATGTGTACAGATTGTAAAGCACTCTGAGACAAATTTGTAATTTGTGAAAATGGGCTATACAAATAAACTGAATTGAATTGAATTAAATTATACTTCCGGAAGGAAGGTTATACTCCCAGAATGGCAGGGTCTTGCCGAAGAGTAAGGCTCAGGTGCAGAGAAACAGGCTGGACTCAATATGAATAACAAAAAACTCTTTTAATGAGACAAAAGTTCCAAAAGGAGACAGGCAGAGAATTGGGGTCTGGGTAGGCAGGCAAAGTCAAACAGACATGTCAGGAATGTCCAGGGCACAGGGAAGACGGAACCAAAGACAACAACTATAGACAACAATCCAACAGCAGACAAGGAAAGACTGACACAATATATAGGGGGCGAAACACAGGTGTACAACATCGGACAGTAACGAGACGAGAGTGACTGAGGGCAGGTGAAGGGAATGAAACAATCAAGACGGAGGAGACACGGAGGAGACACAGGAGACAAGAGAAACAGAACAGGGTGTTACATAGAAGGACGGATATACTCCCAGAAGGACGGTTATACTCCTAGAAGACGTGATGCCCCCAGTAGGCCGTGTTCCTAGCCGCGGTTCCCTTGACGTCTGTTGATTCAGAGGCACATCTATGGATCTACGCATGAAGCTCAGGGAAGCGTGCTCGTCGCGAGGAGTTTGTGAAAACAGTTTATTTGTGTTGCTCTGAGTCTCTGGAGGGAGATTTATAAAGTCTGAATAATAATAAACAACAATGATGTCATCAGGGGTAGCTTCTCTCCGCTTGAGACCACACATGACAGAAAGCCATTGTACCAACTGCAGGTTTGGAGTTTGAAAGACATGGAAGCTTAAAGAGGTGCATTATGGGTCATGTAGAACTGAGTGTTTTTTTGGGGCTTCGCGACGGATTTATGGGCCTCTTTCTTCTTGTATGTGCTATAGCTACATCATGAACAGAAAGGTTCATAGATCTATCCTCTGAATATAAATAGTTCAATCCATATGTGTCATCGGTACATTCAAGAGAAAACACTGGCTGGCTTGGGGGGGGGGGGGCACTAGCTCGTAGGATGTGTCTCGTTTACATAACGTGGAGCAGCTCTCAGGCTCTGAAAACATACGCAACCCATCTGTGAACGATGGCTCTTCTCAGTGGTTAGATGTGACGTGACCGTAGCCCTCCTCCTCATCACTCACCCCCCAGCAGCTCCGTCTGGGTTCCAGGGGCTAAGAATACATCTTTCTTTAAACAGGTTGGAGATGTAAAAATAGTGTGATTTTTGTCACGAGGCCGTAATTCATCACCAGAGTTCATCTGCACTCGGAGTATATTTAGCCCTCTGTTCATTTGTTTCTGAAGGAGACTCATCTGACTCTCTTTCTCTCTCTCTCTCTCTTTCGTCTCCCTCTTTCTCCTTCTCTCTTTCTCTCTTTCTGTCTCCCACACACACTCGCCCTGCAGTGGGCGGTGAGAGAGAGTGAAGGAGAGGGAGAGAGACAGAAAAAGAACAACACATCCGTAGGAGGAGGGGTACACTATCCTAACCAACGGTTCTAGTTTCCATATCTTCCTCTTCACTCTTCGCTCCTACCTGTAGCGTCAGATCAGCAGAAGGAGAGAGAGACTCGCCGCTCCGTGTTTCTTTATGAAGCGCATCGTGAGCATCGTGGACGTCTTCATGGTGAAGCCATCGATCTGTAGTCATCATTTGGTTATGAGCCGCGCTACGGAGGCTGGACAGGAAGTGATGTCATCGCTCCAGACGGCACAAGGCCAGGACCCCCAAGCTGGTGCACATCAATTTACTCATTTTGAGTTTAGCACCGAGTACTGAGACAGCAGCACACACACACACCCTGCTGCTATTGAGCATACCTAAAGTGTACAAATACCAATACTTACGAGATACTTATGAAATATATTTGGTTACATAAGAATATATCAGCCAATATTTCATTATTTTAATTCTTGAATCACTGTGGCGTCCTGACTGGCCGGTGTTGTGCAGGCTTTGGTTGCACGGTGCGCAGCACTGAGTTACGTGGTGCTACGTGGTGCTACGTGGTGCTGCGTGGTGCTACGTGGTGCTGCGTGGTGCTACGTGGTGCTCAACACTGAGCTACGTGATGCTACGTGATGCTGCGTGGTGCTACGTGGTGCTGCGTGGTGCTACGTGGTGCTGCGTGGTGCTACGTGGTGCTGCGTGGTGCTACGTGGTGCTGCGTGGTGCTACGTGGTGCTGCGTGGTGCTACGTGGTGCTGCGTGGTGCTACGTGGTGCTGCGTGGTGCTACGTGGTGCTGCGCTGGACCTTGATGGAGTGTGATGTTGCGTTGGCTTTGTGTGGTGCGTAGCGGGCGGTGTTATTCGCAGTGTGTTGTGTAACGCCGTGTCTGTGTGTGTGTGTGTGTGTGTGTGTGTGTGTGTGTGTGTGTGTGTGTGTGTGTGTGTGTGTGTGTGTGTAGCAGCCACAAACCCTCCAGCCACTCCACTGTGGACTGCATTCCCTTTATCTATTTCTCTCTATTATGCTCGCCTTCCTTTGTCTTCCTTTGTCAGACAGCTTTTCTTTGTTTCTTTCTCTCTCCCTCTTCATCTCCCTCTCCCTCTCTCCCTCTCCATCTCTCTCTCTCTCTCTCTCTCTCTCTCTCTCCACCCCCAGGATGTGGCTGTGGGTTGATTAGTAAATGTGTGGCCATCCATCACTCTGCCAAAGCGCGACACTTCATGCGCATGTGCTCGCTCCTCTTCATCGTTTCCCTGGTCTCGCTCTTCATCTTCCACACAGATTGTACAAGCTTTGGTGTGTGTGTGAGACCAGCAGCATCTCACATCTGCCCTTCCTTTCATCTCATTCCCCTCACCTCTCCTTGCCCTTCACACCCACTCTCCTCCTCCTCCTCCTCCTCCTCCTCCTCCGTCTCGTCCCATCCACCCGTGACAGTCATGGCTCTTTTGCTTTTATGGATGATCCTGTTGGTGAATCTCCCTGCTCTCCATCTGCAGTGTGCAGATGGAGAGCAGGTGGAATGAAGATGAAGGTGGCATGAAGATGAAGGTGGGATGAGTCGCGTCTCTCCTTGAGATGCTAGTCCTCGTCCGGCGTGGAGCACTTTCATTTTACAGCAAAGAAACGTGTTCCCGTCGACCCACAACGTCTAAATGCATAAACGTTGTCAGAGCGAGGCGGTGATACGACGGTGACCTCTGAGGCCGGAGGTCATCTTCCCTCTGGAGGCCGGGCTGAGAGATGTTCTGGGGTCAGAACACCAAGCGGCCCGTGGACCGCGTGGAACCGACAGAGCCTCTGGATTACTTTATTGAAATACTATAAACAACAAAAGCATTAACGCAATGACCTTCACTGGCGCATCACTGACGTGTTTGACCGAGAACGCCACCGTTGGAGGGGCGTGTCTTCTGTTGGGGAGGTACCGGGCCGAGCCCAGGTGCATTGTGGGCCGACAGTGACACCCATCACCTGTATGGGATCTGGAATTAGGATTAGGAGACACAACAATACCTCATGCCTAAATTCCCCCACAGAGACCGAACATCAAAGGTGTTTTAGATTTACAAAGAGTCCTTTTTGTTTAAACCTTGACGTGAGGATGGAGACGTGAGGCGATACCGCGCCCTGCCACCAGGGGACGGCCTTCTATTCCTGCTCCTGTACATATTTCTTCCACTTCTTATTCTCCTCCTTCTCCCCTCATTTGCTTCTGTCCTTCCCTGAGTCCACTCCACCTCTCATCCACTCCACCTCTCATCCACCGCTCCACCTCTATAATAATAATACTATTAAAAATGTTCAACCTGAGACGTAAGAGGCAAAATGTTCACGCCGCGCAATTCACATCAGACGCGTCGCTGGGGGAAAAGTTCCCGTCTGTCGCGGCCACTCTGTACGACTGTAGCTCACGGGAACAATCCACAACTCTCTATATGTGTGTGTGTGTGTGTGTGTGTGTGTGTGTGTGTGTGTGTGTGCCGAGCCTCATTTGGCTTCCTTAAGAAACTCGGCTACGACAGTTAGCCAGTTGTTGAACAGGCGGGGGCCTGCAGGAGGCTGGAGGGTCACATGGTTCATGATGTGGAGATGGGTTCCGGTTCTCTGCTGGAGGAAGCTGGATCTCTTGGTCCCATCCAGTCATACAGGAGGTTCTGTTGAGGCCCGGGTCAGCAGACGCCGCTGCTCCAGCATGTCTGGGCCTGACCGCCGCCGGCTCTTCTAGGGACGCACATTGACGGAGGCTACATTGACGGAGCTACATTGATGGAGCTATATTGACGGAGTTACATTAACGGAGTTACATTGACGGAGCTACATTGACAGAGGTACATTGACGGAGTTACATTGACGGAGGCTACATTGACGGAGGCTACATTGACGGAGTTACATTGAAGGAGGCTACATTGACGGAGGCTACATTGACGGAGGCTACATTGACGGAGCTACATTGATGGAGCTATATTGACGGAGTTACATTAACGGAGTTACATTGACGGAGCTACATTGACAGAGGTACATTGACGGAGTTACATTGACGGAGGCTACATTGACGGAGGCTACATTGACGGAGTTACATTGAAGGAGGCTACATTGACGGAGGCTACATTGACGGAGGCTACATTGACAGAGTTACATTGAAGGAGGCTACATTGACGGAGGCTACATTGACGGAGGCTACATTGACGGAGTTACATTGACGGAGGCTACATTGACGGAGGCTACATTGACGGAGTTACATTGACGGAGTTACATTGACGGAGGCTACATTGACGGAGGCTACATTGACGGAGTTACATTGACGGAGTTACATTGACGGAGTTACATTGACAGAGGCTACATTGACGGAGCTACATTGACGGAGTTACATTGACGGAGTTACATTGACGGAGTTACATTGACAGAGGCTACATTGACGGAGGCTACATTGACGGAGCTACATTGACGGAGTTACATTGACGGAGGCTACATTGACGGAGGTTGCATTATGATGCGTTCAAGCCGCTCAATTAAAATGTGTACTGGGCGTGGTCACTAGCCCCCATGATGCTCCCCCCCCCAGACGTCTATCTAGAGAGCGTTTGTAGTTCTGTGTATTTTACTCGTGATGCTGAACGTATTGTTGAGTCTGAAATGAAAGTTTGATTGATTGATGTACTCAAATGTGATCTTACAGATTGTGTTAACCAATCATTTCACTTCCTAGTTATTTGAATTGTGGGTTTTATAGACATAACCCGATGAACTGAACCAAAGGGTCCATGAGTCCCGTGGTGATGTCATGATGACCTCATTCCTCCACAGCTGTAGTTGTTATGGTAACAGGCCGGGCTGCATTAACCCTTTGGAGCTGCAGCTGTGACTCAGGGCTGAGTTAAGGAAGAGCGTGAGCTGAGTTCAGCAGTAACGAAACGTTCTCTCTCTCTCTCTCTCTCTCTCTCTCTCTCTCTCTGCCCCCCCCCCCCAGCAGCGAGCCCAAGGTGTGGCCGGTGGGCATGGTTTTGGAGGGCAGCTCGGAGGCGCTGTGTCCCCCCCCCCCATCTCTGGAGCTGCGCCCGTCCTGCAACAAGAGCCAGCCCTCTCCCCCTCTGGGCTCCGGCTCGCAGCCCCACGACGGACTCTTCCCCGACGACAAGGAGCCCGTCAAGTACGGCGAGCTCATCGTCTTAGGGTGAGAGGCGGGGCCAGATGTGAGCATGTGACAGGGCTGCAGCCCGGAGCTGGATTTGATTGTCTCTGAGAGGGCTCTAGTGGGGGCTCTAGTGGGGGCTCTAGGAGGGCTCTAGGAGGGCCCTAGGAGGGCTCTAGTGGGGGCTCTAGTGGGGGCTCTAGTGGGGGCTCTAGGAGGGCTCTAGTGGGGGCTCTAGTGGAGGGCTCTAGGAGGGCTCTAGGAGGGCTCTAGTGGGGGCCCTAGTGGGGGCTCTAGGAGGGTTCTAGTGGGGGCCTAGGCTCAGTGGGGCCTCTGAGTGGGGGCTCTAGTGGGGCTCTAGTGGGGCTCTAGTGGGGCTCTGGGGCTCTAGGAGGGGCTCTAGTGGGGGCTCCAGTGGGGCTCTAGGAGGGCTCTAGTGGGGCCTTCTAGTGGGGGCTCTAGGAGGGCCTAGTGGGGCCCAGTGGGGGGCCCAGGGGGCTCCAGTGGGGGCCTCAGGAGGGCTCTAGCTGGGGGCCCAGTGGGGGGGCTCTAGGAGGGCTCTAGTGGGGCCCCAGTGGGGGCCTCTAGGAGGGCTCTGAGTGGGGGCTGGGGCTCAGTGGGGCCTCAGTGGGGGCTCTAGTGGGGGCTCAGTGGAGGGCTCAGTGGGGCCCCTAGTGGGGCTCAGGAGGGGCTCTAGTGGGGGCTCTGGAGGGGGCTCTGAGTGGGGGCTCTAGGAGGGCTCAGTGGGGGCCCAGTGGGGGCCTCCAGGAGGGCCCAGTGGGGGGGCTCTGGCCAGGGGGCTCAGTGGAGGCCAGGAGGGCCTCAGTGGGGCTCTAGTGGGGGGGCCAGTGGGGCCCCAGTGGGGGGGCTCCAGTGAGGGGCTCTAGTGGGGCTCTAGTGGGGGGGCTCTAGTGGGGGCTCAGGAGGGCTCTAGGTGGGGGCTCTGGAGTGGGCTCTCAGTGGGGGCTCTAGTGGGCCCCAGGGGGCTCTAGTGGGGGGCTCCAGGGGGCTCTAGTGGGGCTCTGGTGGAGGGGCTCTAGGGGAGGGCTCTAGTGGGGGCTCTAGTGGGGCCCAGTGGGCCCAGGGGCTCTAGTGGGAGCCCAGTGAGGGGCTCCAGTGGGGGCTCTGGAGGGCCTCAGTGGGGGCTCTAGTGGGGGCTCTAGTGGGCTCTAGGAGGGCTCTAGTGGGGCCCCAGGTGGCCCCAGTGGGGCTCAGTGGGGCTCCAGGAGGGCTCTAGTGGGGGCTCTAGTGGGGGCTCAGGAGGACTGAGGCTCTAGTGGGTTCTGGGGGCTCTAGGAGGGGCTCAGTGGGGGCTCTAGTGGGGCTCCCAGAGGAGGGCTCTAGTGGGGGCCAGGGGCTCCAGGGAGGGGCTCTGAGTGGGGGCTCTAGTGGGGCTCTGGAGGAGGGCCTCAGTGGGGGCTCAGGAGGGCTCTCTAGGGGGCTCTAGGAGGGCTCTAGGGGGCTCTAGGGGGCCCCAGGAGGGCCTCCAGGAGGGCTCTCAGTGGGGCCTCTAGTGGGGAGGGCTCTAGTGAGGGCTCTAGGAGGGCCTCTAGGAGGGCTCTAGTGGGGGCTCTAGGAGGGCTCTAGGAGGGCTAGTGGTGGCCCTAGTGGGGGCTCTAGTGGGGGCTCTAGTGGGGGCTCTAGGAGGGCTCTAGTGGGGGCTCTAGGAGGGCTCTAGTGGGGGCTCTAGTGGGGGCTCTAGGAGGGCTCTAGTGGGGGCTCTAGTTGGGCTCTAGTGGGGGCTCTAGGAGGGCTCTAGTGGGAGCTCTAGTGGGGGCTCTAGTGGGGGCTCTAGGAGGGCTCTAGTGGGGGCTCTAGGAGGGCTCTAGTGGGGGCTCTAGGAGGGCTCTAGGAGGGCTCTAGGAGGGCTCTAGTGGGGGCCCTAGTGGGGGCTCTAGGAGGGCTCTAGGAGGGCTCTAGTGGGGGCTCTAGTGGGGGCTCTAGTGGGGGCTCTAGTGGGGGCTCTAGGAGGGCTCTAGTGGGGGCTCTAGGAGGGCTCTAGGAGGGCTCTAGTGGGGGCTCTAGGAGGGCTCTAGTGGGGGCTCTAGGAGGGCTCTAGTTGGGCTCTAGTGGGGGCTCTAGTGGGGGTTCTAGGAGGGCTCTAGTGGGGGCTCTAGGAGGGCTCTGGGGATGCTCTAGTGGGGGCTCTAGTGGGGGCTCTGGGGGGGCTCTGGGGGGGCTCTGAGAGGGCTCTGGTTCTGAGCGTGTCCTTTGGGTCCCGGTCTAAAGACTTCCTGTACCTGCCACTGGTATCCAACATCCATCCAATCACAGCATCGATGGAGAGAATCAAGCGTCTTTGAGATTTCTATAAAGCGCTCTATAAATCGAATATATTATTAGGAAGAAATCCCAAAATATTCTAAGTGACCTCCTGTCGCTTTAAACTTAAACTTTAAACATCCTGACGGGTGTGTTTTCTATCTCCTAACCATAAATACACACTTGTGACCTGGTCGAGCTGTTGGTCTGGTTTAAATCTCCCTTTTGTCTTCAGTTCAAAGTTTTCATACAACGGTGTAATAGAGCTTATGAGAGATGGTTGATGAAGATTATTCAAACAAACATCAAACTTGTGACCAGAACATAAATATAACACATTCTGCAGTCGTTGGTGGTCACATAAAGACAAACTGGAGGTTTGAACATAATAGTTTAGGCACCTGATCAGAGGTCAACGTTGGGGTTCAACGATGGAATCGACCAATCATAGAGGTCAACAGGGGCCATCTGCAAATGCCGATGGTCATCCGATTGGTGGACGGCCCACTCTCCCTACCGACCCTCACCCCTAACACAGGACACCCTGTTGTCCATCAGGAGGGTGAAGGTCACCTCACCGTCACCATGTCACCACCACAGGCACAATGGCTCTCTGGCCAATGGGGACAAGGGACGCAGAAGAAGTCGCCTGGCCCTCTACAAGAGGCCGAAGGCCAACGGGGTCAAGCCCGATGTCATCCACAACGTGTCCACCCCTCTGGTGTCAAAGGTCAGTGACATCATGCTACATCGTGAGCATGTTAGCATGTTAGCATGGAGCTCCAAGGACTGTGTGTCTGTGTAGGAGACGTGGTCCATGTGTTATGAGTCATCTGTCAGAGGACAGGAAGTGCCCTCTGGAGGCCACACCTCCATCTCTCCTTGTCATGTGACCCTCCATCTCTCCTTGTCATGTGACCTCATGTCTCTCCTTGTCATGTGACTCTCCATCTCTCCTTGTCATGTGACCTCATGTCTCTCTCCCATTGGCAGGCACTCAGCAACAAAAGCCAGCACAGCATCTCGTACACACTGTCACGGAGCCACTCGGTCATCGTGGAGTACACACACGACACCAACACAGACATGTTCCAGGTGAGTGTTACACACACACACACACACACACACGCTGTGACCTCTTGAGGGGTCTACGCGTTAGAAGCAGAGATGTCAGTGGCGTGGTGTGAGCTAACGTGATCGTGCATCCCGTGTGATTTGGATTCCCTCTCGTCTCAGATCGGTCGCTCCACGGAGAGCATGATCGACTTCGTGGTGACGGACACGGCGGCCAGCGGTGGCGGCGGTCCGGGCGGGGGCTCGGCGGGGGAGGGCGGCGGCCAGTCGGCGCAGAGCACCATCTCCCGCTACGCCTGCCGCATCATGTGCGAGCGCAGCGCTCCCTACACGGCGCGCATCTACGCCGCCGGCTTCGACTCCTCCAAGAACATCTTCCTGGGGGTGAGTGCCCTCCCTCGTGGGGTAACCACGGCAACCGCGGTGAGAGCAACATCAGGGACGTGACTGCGCCGCCCACGGGTGACATCATAGCTGCGAGGACGGGTGTCGGTGTGTGTGACCTGGCTCAAGAATCACTGTGTTGTAGGTGTGTGTAGGTGTGTGTGTGTTCACCTAACCAATAACATGGTCAGGTAACACCACGAGGTAACATTCAGTCTCAACATACTTCTCTTTGTATTAGTTTCTTCTTCTATGATAATATTGTTCTACCCTAATAGAGCACTGAGGTCTGGGGATTTGGGTGTTGCTGTTGGCTCGGGGCCAACCGGCTCTCTCCACCGTTGGACCTATTTTTAGCCACACAAGCCTCCAGAGTACAAGACTAGCATGAGGATGAGGACGTGTTGTCATTGTAACAAAACAACGATAACAGTCCCTCTGACCCGCTGCCTCGCGACTAGAAACACGATGGAGAGAAACAGAACACAGTCGAGCAGCTTCCTGCCGACTCAGCACCACGAGGTGTCATTATATAGACTTCTATACAACCAGAGGAGTTGGCCCTGGTGGTCAGGAGAGAGAATGCAGCTTTAACACATGAAGAATAGACTTCTATACAACCAGAGGAGTCGGCCCTGGTGGTCAGTAGAGAGAATGCAGCTTTAACACATGAAGAATAGACTTCTATACAACCAGAGGAGTCGGCCCTGGTGGTCAGGAGAGAGAATGCAGCTTTAACACATGAAGAATAGACTTCTATACAACCAGAGGAGTCGGCCCCTGGTGGTCAGGAGAGAGAATGCAGCTTTAACACATGAAGAATAGACTTCCATACAACCAGAGGAGTCGGCCCCTGGTGGTCAGGAGAGAGAATGCAGCTTTAACACATGAAGAATAGACTTCTATACAACCAGAGGAGTCGGCCCCTGGTGGTCAGGAGAGAGAATGCAGGTACAAACGCATGCTTAGCATTTGATTTGTTACCTTTTTTTTTTTTCTGAAGTCCTCAACACGCTTGTCAGATAGTCGGAAACGTTCTTCCCAACAGTTCAAATTAGTCTTTTTCTTTCTAAAACAGTATTACACTGTTATTTTGCTGTTTTAAAACTGTTATTACACTGATGTTACATTAATATTACGCTTTTATTACACGAGCCGGTTTAGTTTGTTTTTACTGCTACATCTTAAAATAGGCAAGATTAATCTTGTCACACCAATGAAATATCACGTTCAATCGAACACATTCATGTCAAACCCTGTGCAACTTTTTAAGGGAAGACATGTTTAAGATATTGTCCCATGTTATAAAACACATCACGACACCGCCCAGTGGGGACACGACATGTGTTGATGGCGCTCTGGTTTGGTCTCCACCTCCTCCTGAGAAAGAGAGCTGTGTCTCTGGGCGACGGTCTGCTGCCTGCAGAGCAGCTGAGCTCTCTGGCTTCACCACAGCTTGTTCTGCTCAGAGCAGCTGAGGAGCGTCACGGCGACGGAACCCACACGAGAACTCTGGGACATCTGGGAACTCTGGGAGCATAAAAACACAGAAACAATGAGCGGGTATTGTAAACAAATAGAGGCTCAAAGGGAGAGCAGAGCTGGTCTACAAGAGACCTCTCATCTGGTCTCCAAGAGACCTCTCATCTGGTCTACAAGAGACCTCTCATCTGGTCTACAATAGACCTCTCATCTGGTCTCCAAGAGACCTCTCATCTGGTCTACAAGAGACCTCTCATCTGGTCTCCAAGAGACCTCTCATCTGGTCTCCAAGAGACCCTTTCATTTGGTCTACAAGAGACCTCTCATCTGGTCTCCAAGAGACCTCTCATCTGGTCTACAAGAGACCTCTCATCTGGTCTACAATAGACCTCTCATCTGGTCTACAAGAGACCTCTCATCTGGTCTACAAGAGACCCTTTCATTTGGTCTACAAGAGACCTCTCATCTGGTCTCCAAGAGACCCTTTCATTTGGTCTACAAGAGACCTCTCATCTGGTCTCCAAGAAACCCTTTCATCTGGTCTACAAGAGACCTCTCATCTGGTCTACAATAGACCTCTCATCTGGTCTACAAGAGACCCTTTCATTTGGTCTACAAGAGACATCTCATCTGGTCTCCAAGAGACCCTTTCATTTGGTCTACAAGAGACCTCTCATCTGGTCTCCAAGAGACCCTTTCATCTGGTCTCCAAGAGACCCTTTCATCTGGTCTACAAGAGACCTCTCATCTGGTCTACAAGAGACCTCTTATCCAGTCTACAAGAGACCTTTCATCTGGTCTACAAGAGACCCTTTCATCTGGTCTACAAGAGACCCTTTCATCTGGTCTACAAGAGACCTCTCATCTGGTCTACAAGAGACCTCTCATCTGGTCTACAAGAGAACCTTTCATCTGGTCTACAAGAGACCTCTCATCTGGTCTACAAGAGACCCTTTCATTTGGTCTACAAGAGACCTCTCATCTGGTCTCCAAGAGACCCTTTCATTTGGTCTACAAGAGACCTCTCATCTGGTCTCCAAGAGACCCTTTCATCTGGTCTACAATAGACCTCTCATCTGGTCTACAAGAGACCTCTCATCTGGTCTCTAAGAGACCCTTTCATCTGGTCTACAAGAGACCTCTCATCTGGTCTACCAAGAGACCTCTCATCTGGTCTCCAAGAGACCTCTCATCTGTCTACAAGAGACCTCTCATCTGGTCTAAGAGACCTCTCATCTGGTCTACAAGAGACCTCTCATCTGGTCTCCAAGAGACCCTTTCATCTGGTCTACAAGAGACCTCTCATCTGGTCTACAAGAGACCCTCTCATCTGGTCTACAATAGACCTCTCATCTGGTCTACAAGAGACCTCTCATCTGGTCTCCAAGAGACCCTTTCATTTGGTCTACAAGTGACCTCTCATCTGGTCCCAAGAGACCTCTCATCTGTCTACAAGAGACCTCTCATCTGGTCTACAAGAGACCTCTCATCTGGTCTCAAGAGACCTTTCATTTGGTCTAGAGACCTCTCATCTGGTCTCCAAGAGACCTCTTCATCTGGTCTACAAGAGACCTCTCATCTGGTCTAAAAGAGACACTTTCATCTGGTCTACAAGAGACCTCTCATCTGGTCCAAGAGACCCTTTCATCTGGTCTACAAGAGACCTCTCATCTGGTCTACAAGAGACCCTCTCATCTGGTCTACAATAGACCTCTCATCTGGTCTACAAGAGACCTCTCATCTGGTCTCCAAGAGACCCTTTCATTTGGTCTACAAGTGACCTCTCATCTGGTCTCCAAGAGACCTCTCATCTGGTCTACAAGAGACTCTCATCTGAAGAGACCTCTCATCTGGTCTACAATAGACCTCTCATCTGGTCTCCAAGAGACCCTTTCATTTGGTCTACAAGAGACCTCTCATCTGGTCTCCAAGAGACCTCTCATCTGGTCTACAAGAGACCTCTCATCTGGTCTACAATAGACCTCTCATCTGGTCTCCAAGAGACCCTTTCATTTGGTCTACAAGAGACCTCTCATCTGGTCTCCAAGAGACCCTTTCATCTGGTCTACAAGAGACCTCTCATCTGGTCTACAATAGACCTCTCATCTGGTCTACAATAGACCTCTCATCTGGTCTACAAGAGACCCTTTCATTTGGTCTACAAGAGACCTCTCATCTGGTCTCCAAGAGACCCTTTCATTTGGTCTACAAGAGACCTCTCATCTGGTCTCCAAGAGACCCTTTCATCTGGTCTCCAAGAGACCCTTTCATCTGGTCTACAAGAGACCTCTCATCTGGTCTACAAGAGACCTCTTATCCAGTCTACAAGATACCTCTCATCTGGTCTCCAAGAGACCCTTTCATTTGGTCTACAAGAGACCTCTCATCTGGTCTCCAAGAGACCCTTTCATCTTGTCTCCAAGAGACCCTTTCATCTGGTCTACAAGAGACCTCTCATCTGGTCTACAAGAGACCTCTTATCCAGTCTACAAGAGACCTCTCATCTGGTCTCCAAGAGACCCTTTCATCTGGTCTCCAAGAGACCTTTCATCTGGTCTACAAGAGACCCTTTCATCTGGTCTACAAGAGACCCTTTCATCTGGTCTACAAGAGACCTCTCATCTGGTCTATAAGAGACCTCTCATCTGGTCTACAAGAGACCTTTCATCTGGTCTACAAGAGACCCTTTCATCTGGTCTACAAGAGACCTCTTCATCTGGTCTACAAGAGACCTCTCATCTGGTCTATAAGAGACCTCTCATCTGGTCTACAAGAGACCTTTCATCTGGTCTACAAGAGACCCTTTCATCTGGTCTACAAGAGACCTCTCATCTGGTCTACAAGAGACCTCTCATCTGGTCTACAAGAGACCCTCTCATCTGGTCTACAAGAGACCTCTCATCTGGTCTACAAGAGACCCTCATCCAGTCTACAAGAGCCCCCTCATCTGCTCTACAAGAGACCCTTTCATCTGGTCTACAAGAGACCTCTCATCTGGTCTACAAGAGACCTCTTATCCAGTCTACAAGAAAAGAGACCCTTTCATCTGGTCTACAAGAGACCCTTTCATCTGGTCTACAAGAGACCTCTCATCTGGTCTACAAGAGACCTCTCATCTGGTCTAAAAGAGACACTTTCATCTGGTCTACAAGAGACCTTTCACTCATCTGGTCTACAAGAGACCCTCTCATCTGGTCTACAAGAGACCTCTCATCTGGTCTACAAGAGACCTCTCATCTGACCCGGTGTTCACAAGAGCTTTAAAGGGCCAGTGTTGGTCCATCTGGGCTACCGTAGAAACATGGGGTGCTTAGTTTCAGGTGAATTCAAACATAATTATAAATGTTATATTCCACTTCTGCTAATAGCCCCCCCCCCCCCCTCTCGCAATGCTAAAACCGGCTCTTACTGGTTTTCACACATTAATGTTGAACACAGTGAACAAAGAACTTCATCTGCAGACACGCTTCTGTTACAGCGGGCGTGGCCCTTTAAGAGCCTTCTTCTTCTTTGAATGCACAGAGGTTCTCTACCTCCAAGTGAGCTCGTTGGGGTTCTTCATCCCTCGCTCGCTCCTCTCTGAAGCCACAGCGGTGATCCTGTGAGAGCTAAATATAGCAGCAGGGAAACGCCGCGTCAGCACTCCTCCCCCCGACATCCTCCTCAGCATCCCTCTAACCTTTACGTGTGTGTGTGTGTGTGCGTGTGTGTGTGGGTGTGTCTCAGGAGCGCGCCGCCAAGTGGCGGACGTCTGACGGGCTGATGGATGGCCTGACCACCAACGGCGTGCTGGTGATGCACCCGGCCGGGGAGTTTGTGTCGGAGCCGGCGCCCGGCGTCTGGAGGGAGATCTCCGTGTGTGGGAACGTGTTCGCCCTGAGGGAGACACGCTCGGCCCAGCAGAGGGGCAAACTGGTGAGGGGGGGGGCAAACTGGTGAAAAGGGGGGGCAAATGTTTCGTATGTTACGCTATGTTACATTATCTTACACTATCTTACGTTATGTTACGCTATGTTACATTATCTTACACTATCTTACGTTATGTTACGCTATCTTACATTATCTTACATTATATTACGCTATGTTACATTATCTTACACTATCTTACGTTATGTTACGCTATGTTACATTATCTTACACTATCTTACTTTATGTTACGCTATGTTACATTATCTTACACTATCTTACGTTATGTTACGCTATGTTACATTATCTTACACTATCTTACATTATCTTACACTATCTTACATTATCTTACACTATCTTACGCTATGTTACGCTATGTTACATTATCTTACACTATCTTACGTTAAGTTATGCTATGTTACATTATCTTACACTATCTTACGTTATGTTACGCTATGTTACATTATCTTACACTATCTTACGTTATGTTACGCTATGTTACATTATCTTACACTATCTTACGTTATGTTACGCTATGTTACATTATCTTACACTATCTTACGTTAAGTTACGCTATGTTACATTATCTTACACTATCTTACGTTATGTTACGCTATGTTACATTATCTTACACTATCTTACGTTATGTTACGCTATGTTACATTATCTAACACTATCTTACGTTATGTTACGCTATGTTACATTATCTTACACTATCTTACATTATGTTACGCTATGTTACATTATCTTACACTATCTTACGCTATGTTACATTATCTTACACTATCTTACGTTATGTTACGCTATGTTACATTATCTTACACTATCTTACATTATGTTACGCTATGTTACATTATCTTACACTATCTTACGTTATGTTACGCTATGTTACATTATCTTACACTATCTTACACTATCTTACATTATCTTACACTATCTTACGTTATGTTACGCTATGTTACATTATCTTACACTATCTTTACATTATCTTACACTATCTTACATTATGTTACGCTATGTTACATTATCTTACACTATCTTACGCTATGTTACATTATCTTACACTATCTTACACTATCTTACATTATCTTACACTATCTTACGTTATGTTACGCTATGTTACATTATCTTACATTATCTTACACTATCTTACATTATCTTACACTATCTTACGTTATGTTACGCTATGTTACATTATCTTACACTATCTTACAGTATCTTACACTATCTTACGTTATGTTACGCTATGTTACATTATCTTACACTATCTTACACTATCTTACGTTATGTTACGCTATGTTACATTATCTTACACTATCTTACGTTATGTTACGCTATGTTACATTATCTTACACTATCTTACGTTATGTTACGCTATGTTACATTATCTTACACTATCTTACGTTATGTTACGCTATGTTACGGTATAAAACGATGTGCTCTCGTGCTTCATGCAGCTCGTTACGATCCACCTGCTGCTGTCATGACGTCATTACATTCACGTCCAGGGAGCGGCTGTCTTTAACATTAATTATTCCGTAATTCAGAAAGTAAATTATAAAACTTCCTGAAATTCAGATTCCGATCCCGTGGGCTGATGAGGAAATGAGTCCTGGGTTTTACCCTGATAAGGTCACAAAGTTTGAGGTCACTGACCTTGACTTGACCCCTGAAGTGAATGGGTTCCTCAATGTCATGTCGAGTGAACATCCTGGTACTGCAGAGCGCGGCTGCCTCAAGTTACACATTGTTATTTATTGGAGAGGGAACATTGATGAACACTTTAAATTCAACTGTAAATGCACCAAATGTCCTGGAGGAAGAGGTCACGCCGAAGTGCAGCAGAAATGAATCCAAAAGGAGGAAGTCGTTTCACATTCATCATATTGCACTCAAGGGCATTACTGTGCACATGTAGGGTTTCATTCATATAGCATTAGGACATTAATAACACTAATACATGACATATCCATGGCCCGGGTTAAACTGCCCAGGTGCGCCGTCCCGTCACGGGACTTTAAAAGAATATAGGAAATGAAGTTGCTGTGGACTCTCGTCCCTTTTCCCCGTTAGTGTGAACCTCCCCATCCTGAATTTGGCCACACGTTCCCAGACGTGACTGTGACGTATGGAAAAGTACTCCTTGTTAGTTTAAATACGACATGTTCATGTTTCCACCGAGATTTCACAAAATGGTCGGTCATGGACGTTTGGTTTAAAGTCCCGTAGACCCATTGGTCAGCATGTGGAAGAACCCTGAGTCCAGGATGCCACTGTTACCTGTACAAGAGATGCCGATGCCCTGAGGGGAGCCTCACCAGTCTGAGCCGTAACCCGTGCAGCACAGCGCCATCTTGTGGTACGGAGGGGAACGACTCCAGGGCCTAAAACAAATCCTGCTGCCTTCTTCTCTCTCCAGGTGGAGAACGAGTCCAACACCCTCCAGGACGGCTCCCTGATCGACCTGTGCGGGGCCACCCTGCTGTGGAGGACCCCCGCCGGCCTGCGCCACACCCCCACCCTCAAACAGCTGGAGTCCCTCCGCCAGGAGCTGAACGCCGCCCGGCCCCAGTGCCCCGTGGGCTTCAACACGCTGGCCTTCCCCAGTCTGGCCCAGCGCGAGATCGTGGACAAGAAGCAGCCCTGGGTCTACGTCAACTGCGGCCACGTGCACGGCTACCACAACTGGGGCTACCGCAAGGACAAGGGCCCCGGGGGCCCCGCGGGCCTCGGGGGCACGGCGCCGCCCAGCACCGGGGAGCGGGAGTGCCCCATGTGCCGGCGGGTGGGCCCCTACGTGCCACTGTGGCTGGGCTGCGAGGGGGGGCTGTACCTGGACGCCGGGCCCCCGACTCACGCCTTCTGCCCCTGTGGCCACGTGTGCTCAGACAAGACAGTGGCGGGCTGGAGCCAGATCCCGCTGCCCCACGGCACCCACGCCTTCCACGCCGCCTGCCCCTTCTGCGGCACCTGGCTGACGGGCGAGCAGGGCCACATCAAACTCATCTTCCAAGGGCCCGTGGACTGAGGGCCGGAGGAGGTGGAGGAGGAGGTGGAGGCGTGTGCTACAACACGCTGAACACTGGCGACAGGGAGGAGGAGCGGCGGCGTGGTGAAGCCGGGAGGAGAGCGCTGTACGAGAATAACGTGTAAATAAATGGTGTTGAAATGAAACCGGCGTCCAGCGACCTTTTGTCCTCTCCGTGAGTCACGCTGCATTTTGACGTCGACCTGCACGAACACGAGCGTCAGGTCACCAGACAACCTGCTGTTTCCATGACAACTCACTTTTATTAACCAAATGAATATGAAATCTAGTCAAGACATCGACAAAGTTATATATAATGATTTTTATTGTAAATATTAATGTAGTTCTTCACCAGCATAACTGTTTTCAGCTGCGCTCCCATCAAAAGGGTTCAAAGGGTTTTCTACCCCTCCGCTAGTCTTCTAAGGCGATAACACAACGTTCCACTAGAACATGGAGATGGGCCTCTACACACTATGTAGAGACTTCACTAACACCAGAGAATAGTCATGACC
Source organism: Liparis tanakae (assembly GCA_036178185.1). Lineage (NCBI taxonomy): Eukaryota > Metazoa > Chordata > Actinopteri > Perciformes > Liparidae > Liparis > Liparis tanakae. The sequence continues at coordinate 14,064,376 of CM070111.1, forward strand.
ACATCAACATGTAGAGTTATGATTCATTTAATGTTCTTCATTGAAGAAACAGTGCTTTGAACAATAAGGACATTTCTACGTGACTCCTAACTTTTGTACGGTAGTGTTTAATTTAATTTTCTCTGCATGTTTTTATGTTCTGAGTCTCCGGCGTGATGTTTTGAGTCTCCCTTCTCTGCCGTTGTTTTCTTCTTGTTGTCTTGTTGACGACGTCTCAGAGTATCTTCTGTTCTCACTCCTCTGTCTGCGCGTCCTTTAGAAATGTAAATAATGTACACGCCTTGTAAATGTCATCTTGTGTTTGAGTTGTTTTTGCCTCTCAGGACTCCAGATGAAACGTCTCCTCCTGGCTCATAACTCTGGCACGTTTATATTAATGTGCAGCGACGAATAAACCAAAGAAAATAAATACATGTAAAACACATTAACCTGAACGGCAAAGAAATGAGACGAGGCTCAAAGGAGGAACCCGACATGAGGAGGAGACCACGCAGTTATTAGATATGAGCTCATCGCCCATGATGTGATACCTGCTGCAAAGGTGACGATGCAGAGGGCAGCGGCCATGACACCCACAGCAGGGTTGTTGTTGTTTATATCGGTGACAGAACAACAACCTCAAAGTCAAAGGGTCACTTCATTTGACCCGTGTGTGTGTGTGTAAGAAACGTCATCAGTTTTCCGATATCTCACATCAGTTACGACCCATCGGACTTACACACTGATGACGATGACGCGTTTTAGAACCACGCCCACAGCCAATGGGAGCTGTTCGGTGCCTCATGGTGCTTCTGGATTGGCCAGTGAAAACATGTGACCTAGACCACGTGGGGTCAGACTGTATACCGTACATGGACGCACCTCTCAGGAGGCCAACATTTAGGATTACAAATCCTTTATTAATATATATATATGAGATATATTATATTTATATATATTATGTTTAATATATATATATATATCATATGTATATATTTATTTATATATATATAAATTATATACACAAATAAATACAGTAGTTGCCGTTTACATGTGTCCGTCCAGCATTTGATCTTTTTAGACATTTCAGTGAAGTTATCCTGATTCACATATTAATATAATTATTATTATTATTAATAACCCTTAGTCATGACGTGCAGATTTGAGCATTCTGAAGGAATCCCCTGCAGGGGGGAGAACACGGAGCAGAACACGGAGCAGAACACGGAGCAGAACACGGAGCAGAACACAGGTGTAGAACACGGAGCAGAACACGGAGCAGAACACGTTCCAACAAAACCAGAGCAGCTCTCGTGTGACGTTGATCTTTTTCATCATTTTATTATATATAGTATATTTATAATATGTACAGAAACAAAAACATGAGTCGGCCGGGAGCCGAGCAGAAGACCGCCGGCGCCCGGGCTACAGCTAGTGAGGTTCAGCCAATGAGAGGCCGGCGTGGGCCGACCGCGAGGACAACCCTTCATCCCCAGACCACGACAAGACAGTCAGGTGTCGTTTCATCACAATCACATTCAGAAGCACTGCTACCCCGTGTGTCTTTGACCCCGCCCCCACAGGAGGCCCCGCCCCCCACACCTCCGTGGACCGGAGGTCCGACACAACAGCAGGATTCAATGAATACAATAAAATCAACAGAATATCAAGACTGGATGGAACAAAGATTTGTTTAAAAAAATAAAAAGGGAACAAAAATCAGTCATCAAACCCCAAAACACCCGCCCATCCGTGTGTGTGTGTGTGTGTGTGTGTGTGTGTGTGTGTGTGAGAGAGAGATGCCAACATGTCCAGAGAGCTCAGGAATGTCTCACCCACACGGGGCTGTGGACCTGGACTTGCAGGTCTCAGGCTTTTTCCTGCAGAGAACCTAAGCCGAGCAAGGGGGAGGAGCTTGAGGAGCAGTGACTTGGCTGGAGGGGGGGCAGAGGTGGGAGTTCATATCCAGTCAGCAAACACAAGACCAGTCAGTCCCTGGACCTCCGGAATGCCCCACGCCCCCTGAACACAACACAAGTGATGAAACTAAGGCTTCTGCCCGGCGTGGACCCCGAGCTCAAACTACCACACACACACACACACACACACACACACACACACACACACACACACACACACACACACACACACACACACACACACACACACACACACACACACACACACACACACACACACACACACACACACACACACACACACACACACACACACACACACACACACACACACACACACACACACACAGAGAGAGAGATCTTGGTTACTGGAAACGTTGCAAAGAAACAACAAAAAGCAAAACAATAAAACCACAATAATAAAAAGTATTTGTAAGATCAATGCAGACTTTTACCAATAGTTTCACTTCAGTTAGACAGAGTGACACACACACACACACCATCTAATCTTTAGTGTCGGTCCAGGAAGTGTCTGAGCTAAATGTTACAGCATTTTCTCACGTTGCTTTCTTTGTGGATGAAATGGAGACGACATGGTGACCTTATGACCCCACCTCCAACCCCACCTCCACCCCCACCTACAGGCGGTCTCCTGTGAGCGATGTCATCACAGTTCCAAACAAAACAAAAAAGGGACACACACATTTCCTACAGTGTGCTGGGTCGCACACTGTAGGAAATGTGTGTGTGTGTGTATATATATATATATATATATATATATATATATATATATATATATATGTGTGTGTGTGTGTGTGTGTGTGTGTGTGTGTGTGTGTGTGTATATAGAGTTAAGCTCAATAGAATCTAATCTTCCACCGGCTCCATTCCAATATGAATCTTCCCCCCGTCATTTCTTCTTGGCCTCTTGGCAGTCAGTGGGCGTGGCCTCAGCATCTGTCCCCGCCTCACGGCGTTCCCTCTCGGCTGTCTGATGCCCGACATGAACCCAACCGCCAATCTCCTGGTGGGGGCTGGGTGTGTGTGTGTGTGTGGTGTGAAGGTGGGAACACAGAAAGGGATAATTTAGTGGAGGGTGGTGGTGTGTGTGGTGTGTGTGTGTGTGTGTGTGTGGGGGGGGGGTCTCTTAACAGCACCCCCCTCCGGACTGCCGGACCGGGGTGCTGTCGATCTTCAGGTTGGGCTTGTCCCCGCCGGCCGTGGCCCCCGGGCCCATGCGCTTCTTGATCTCCGCGGCCATGGTCATGAAGGCCTGCTCCACGTTGGTGGCGTTCTTGGCGCTCGTCTCCAGGAAGGGGATCGCCAGGGAGTCGGCGAACTCCTGAGGCGGGAGGGAGAGAGGTCAGGACCCAGAGGTCAGGACTCAGAGGTCAGGACCCAGAGGTCAGGACTCAGAGGTCAGGACCCAAGAGGCTGCTAAGAGAACACATCGTGCTTCACGCTCGGCCACTTTAAGAACCTTTGGGCGTCTTCTACCAGACGGGAGCTGAAGACATGTTAGTTTCAGGATTTTTGTAATACTTTTGTCTCTTTGCATCAACTAAGCCTCATTCCTGGAGGCTGTAGAGCTAAAGATGAGCATTGGAGTTCCATGGTCTATTTATTTACTACTCGCTCATCATGGCCCGATTCAGATGGAAAGTTAGCCCTAAAACACAACCTGGATATATATTTAACTTCTGAGAGATAAAGCACATCTTATAATCCTCATTCACACATTTACACTTCAAAACAACAGATATTCACACTAGGAAAGATGAATTCATAATAAAAAATCTACATTGACCCGAGGGTCGTGACGCAGTCCAACTACATTCATACAATATGAATAACTTCCTGAGCGTCAGAGACAAAGAGCTAAAACATCAAAGGAAACCTCCATCGTTAAAGAAAAAGGGTTTCAGTAAGAAATAATGTATAATTGAATATAGACATTATAATTAAGAACCTTCAAGAATACATATTAGCAGTTTTCAGATTGCTGTTAATAACAAATAAATGTCACATTATAAGACCTGTGACAATAAGCATAATACATCCTTTTCCTTGTGGGCTCTTATTGTGAAAGACCAGAGGCATCAAAAAGAGGCGTAGTGACGTGTCAATGTGCATCAGAGGCGCTCAGAGGCTCGGAGCAGCCTCACCTTGGCGGTGGTGTAGTCCACCACCTTCTTGGTGGTGAGGTCACACTTGTTGCCCACCAGCAGCTTGTTGACGTTCTCACTGGCGTAGCGGTCGATTTCCTGGAGCCACTGCTTCACGTTGTTGTAGGACTCCTGAGGAGGAGGAGGAGGAGGAGGAGGAGGAGGAGGAGGAGGAGGAGGAGGAGGAGGAGGAGGAGGAGGAGGAGTGGGTCAATTCATTGATACAGGGGGGGGGGGAAATATACCACCAGTCCCCTCCTCCTCCTCCTCCTCTGACCCACCTGGTCCGTTACGTCGTACACCACGATGATGCCGTGGGCTCCGCGGTAGTAGCTGGAGGTGATGGTGCGAAACCTCTCCTGACCGGCAGTGTCCCACTGAGAGAGGAGGAGGAGGAGGAGGAAGAGGAGGAGCATGAGAACACCACACAGGAAACACATGCGAGTAAACCACTGCAGAGCGACTGGAGGAGCGTGAGTGAGTGAGTGTGAGTGTGAGTGTGAGTGTGTGTGTGTGTGTGTGTGCTCACAATCTGCAGCTTGATGGTCTTGCCGTCCAGCTCGATGGTGCGGATCTTGAAGTCCACCCCGATGGTGCTGATGTAGCTCTCTGTGTAGGTGTCGTCCTGCAGAGAGAGGACAGGTGGAGGCGGGGGACACTTAGAGGGCGACGGACACACACGCCTTGGGAGGCGGAGCTTCGGGAGGCGGAGCTACTTACGGCGAAGCGGAGCAGGAGGCAGGACTTCCCCACTCCAGAGTCTCCGATGAGCAGCAGCTTGAACAGGTAGTCACTGAGAGAGAGAGAGAGGAGGACAGGTGAGGGAGGAGCACAGAGGGAGGAGCACAGAGGGTCCTGGTCCTGGTCCTGGTTTGAGCCATTGTTTCTCGAACAGGAGGAACTTGTGCATTTATGAGACTATTTTTCAGCATTGGAACAAATGCACATCTTTCTAGGAATATAAACGTTGGTTTTCTGTTGAACTCCGTCGTCCTAGTACAGGATCTCTGATGTGATGGGACTACAATCCCCTGTAGCCCCCCCACCCAGAGGACTACACCGTCACATGGAGGCCCAACACCGCTGCTGCTCCTGTGTCAGCCTGACCGCAATCAGCAGAGGTCAACCAGGACCGGCCAATCAGCAGAGGTCAACCAGGACCGGCCAATCAGCAGAGGTCATGTCAACAAGCTCTGAAAGACCACCTGATACTCTCACTCAGTGATGTGAAGAGGCAGGCAAGTAGTCATTATTAATAAGTAAGGCATTCATTGTATCACCTGCAACTTTTATTGATTATTTAATTCCTTACTTTGAGGACTACCAATAGGTTTTTCCAACTTTTTTTTCCTTTAAATAAAACCTTTTTGAAGTCTTGATGGCTACCACTTTGATTTAAATTCATTTATCAGACCAATTTTCCTTATTTAGCTCAAAATACACGGTGGCCAAATACGGCGTGTTGAAGGACCTTTTTATTTGATTAGCAGAATTATCTTTGAGACGATGTGAGCCATGAAACCAGCTGACTGTGGTCCCACTGGGGGAAGGAGCTGCAGACCAGAGCCACAGCTCGCATGTGAAGCTCCTTCAGATCGCCACGGCAACAGCCCTCTGCTCATCTACTGTCCCCGTCGCTGAGGTTGGACAATAGATGAGAAAAACCTTAGGACAACCAACCGCGCTGCATTGGCTTCAGTAATAAATACTGTATATTGAGCAGTTAAAGACGTCAGAGGCGTTTAGATGAAATATAACGAGTCCAAATGGTCTGCAGAGGTGGGGACCGGTCCGATGGAGGAGGAGCCAGGTGGAGGAGAACAAGGAGGTGACGTAGTAAGAGCTTTGTGACGCTGGACGGAGTCTTTTGTTCACCTTAATAAACCTGTTGGTCTCTTTTCTAAAGAGTGAAGCGGGTGTCTCCTACGTGAAGCGGGTGTCTCCTACGACCTTGTGAAGCGGGTGTCTCCTAGGTGAAGCGGGTGTCTCCTACGTGAAGCGGGTGTCTCCTAGGTGAAGCGGGTGTCTCCTAGGTGAAGCGATGTCTCCTAGGTGAAGCAGTGTCTCCTAGGTAAAGCGGGTATCTCCTACGTGAAGCGGGTGTCTCCTACGTGAAACGGGTGTCTCCTAGGTGAAGCGGTGTCTCCTACGTGAAGCGGTGTCTCCTAGGTGAAGCGGTGTCTCCTAGGTGAAGCGGGTGTCTCCTAGGTGAAGCGGGTGTCTCCTAGGTGAAGAGATGTCTCCTAGGTGAAGCGGTGTCTCCTAGGTGAAGCGGGTGTCTCCTAGGTGAAGCGGGTGTCTCCTAGGTGAAGCGATGTCTCCTAGGTGAAGCGGTGTCTCCTAGGCGAAGCGGTGTCTCCTAGTCTCCTAGGCCCCCGTGTGCAGCAGCAGGCGTGTGAACCAGAGAGGAGGCTATAGAGTAAACACGGAGACACACGGTGTCTGCTAAGGGTGTGGAGCTGTCAGCAGCCTGTTAGACCGGGTCAGAGGGAGTCTCTGCTGCGGCTCCGGGACCAGCAGCAGGACCAGGACTACGACCAAGACCAGGAGCAGGGCCAGAACCAGAACCAGGACCAGGACCAGCAGCAGGACCGACTAGCGACAAGCGGCGGTCCTCTCGTTTCAGGGCGGCAGGTTGGTCGTCAACTATCCGCCGTACCCGTACCCGTACCTGTACCCGTACCTTTACCCGTACCCGTACCTGTACCCGTACCCGTACCTGTACCTGTACCCGTACCTGTACCTGTACCCGTACCATCCCGCACCAGTACCTGTACCTGCACCCGTACCGTACCTGACCTGTACCCGTACCCGCATCTGCACCTGTACCCGCACCTGTACCTGTACCCGCACCGTACCCGTACCTGTACCTGTACCCGTACCTGTACCCGTACCTTCACCTGTACCCGTACCCGTACCTGTACCTGTACCCGTACCTGTACCTGTACCCGTACCCGTACCTGTACCCGTACCTGTACCTGTACCCGTACCCGTACCCGTACCTGTACCCGTACCCGTACCCGTCTATCGCGAGGCCATAGACCGCCAGATGAGCGTCGCAGTATCTACCCCCTGAAGCAGCACACGGTAATCAGGACAACATGGTCGTACGGACATAAAGAAGTTGGTTGACACGTGACGTGCCGACGGTCAGTGCGCTCGCGACCTTAAAGCGTAAACCGGAAGCCATTTCTAGGAAATGGAAATGGTCCCGAAGTAGAAACCGAAAACGCACTTATGGCGAATTTAGAGCCCCGTTACCGGCCCACGGTGGACGTGCCGTGACGTCCCGCCCGGTGTCGGTGGTACGAGCACCGACGCAGGGACGTCATGCGGCGCGAGGAGCTCGTCAGCCCCGGGGCTGACCCGGGCACCGGGAGCCGCCTCGCCGGTTCCCCACAGCGCGCTGCTCGTGTCCTCGTCCCGGGGAAGGGTCGCCTCCCACGGGTTGAGGCACGAGCGAAGAAAAACACCCAGTCAGCTGACGTTGTTCCTAGAAAGCCCGACGCGGAGCGTCCGCGCCCTGTTCCCGGGTCCCGGCTCCCGGGAGCTAACGCGAGCCACGTAACGACACACGTCGCTGCATTATTCATACCGGTAACCGACACACGGAGAGGCCCCAATGGAGTCACGCAGCACGGGACTCACTATTCGGGATTCATGGCTTCAGTCTGGATGGTTCTCTCGACTCTTCTTCCTACTCCGGCGGAAAAAAGATGACTGGTCGGTCCGGGTGTCCGAGGCACTTGGGTGGCTGTGTTACCGTCTCCGTTCCGGTCCCGTTATCGCGGCTCCGTGCTCGACCTCTCCCGTTTCATACGTCCTTGGTTCCGGCGGACATGTCCCTGCTCCTCGGGCTGTTCTTACTCCTCGTTCTTCTCCCTCTCCGTGTCCGTTGGTCGCGAGCGGCTCAAGATGGCTGCGCAGGTGCGGTAGTGACGTGAGGTGACGTGTCGCTACTCTCAGAAACCAGGCCGGAGCCACGGCGCAGGGGGTTCTGGGAGTTGTAGTTTATCATACCAAGTGGGTTAAAAACAATATGACGTCGTGTAGCCTGCACTCATTGTGACCACAGGATGCAGTGCTTCACGGCTAGAGGTCACGCACCCTGCCTGGGTGACGTCACACTATTAAAATATACTTAACTCAACTCAATATCTATGAGGCAAGATGTTCATCGATGTATTGTATTCAAAATCTAATTAAATGTCAAACAAGCTCTGTTATGCTGGATTGTACCTCATAATTTGTACCTTAAATTTTCAATTCTGTTTATTTGTATTGCCCAATTTCACAAATTAAAAAATTGCCAAATAATCCTTCAGGGGGGGGAAGTGAAGAAACCTCCAGGAGAGCAACAGAGGAGGATCCCTCTCCAGGATGGACAGAACAATAGATGTGATGATTTAGAGTTAAAATACATTCAATTAATATGACAGAGTTTATGAATAGCTCGTAGTAGGCATATTCCACGATAGAGACCTCCGCGATCCATCAGGCAGATGGAGGTAGAGAGGAGGAGTGGGCGGAGTCTCAACAGTGGGCGGATTGAATCAGTGTACAATGTGAATATTGTTGGACTTTTCTTATTTATTTCAGAAAACGAAGGAATAGACTTCAATAAAGTGACAATAACAATTACTTTCTAGTAACAGATAGATTTTTTTTTAAAGTGCAAAACAACTTTCAGCTCATCTGGCTCACTCCATATTCAGTGCCACACTTGTTCATAGAGGTCCAATTTTAATAAAACCCTGTTGTTACCTTCACATTGAAAATGCAGAAGGTAATGTTTTGGCCGGCGTGTATTTATTTGTGAATATGTCCGTCCGTCCGTTTGTTATTCGTCTAAATCAGCCAAAACTGAGCCGATTCTTATGAAACTTTGTGGGATGATTGGTCATGACCCAAGGAACAATCGATAGGTTTTTGGGAGTGATTGGGTCAAAGGTCAAGGTCAAGGTCACGAAAAGGTGAAAAACGTAAATTTGCGATATCTCGGTTAATTGGCATCCGATTTGCGTGAAACTAGTGCCAAGATGTGCAGAATTCAATCTTGTGATATGCGAAGGTATGCGCTCTACCGAGTGCCCATTCTAGTTTTATATGTTATCTGCTGAGGTAGCAGCGTTATACTTAATGTAGCCGTCCTCTACTTCCACGTCCTCCTCCCTGGCTGCAGCGCCCACAGGGCCGGGCAGGTACACGTTCTCCCCTCTCCCTCCACACGCTGCCTGTGGCGTCCGGGAGGCAGCGGCGGCGGCGGCGGCGACCTCCAGGCCGTGGTTGATGTAGTGGGCCTCCTGGCCGGCCTCCAGCGCCGGCAGCGCCGACAGGAGAGACCTCAGCATCTCACCCAGCTCCCAGAAGCTGGGCCGGCAGCTTGCCTCCTGCTGCCAGCAGCGCTGCATGACTCCATCACTGTGATGGAGGGAGGAGAGGAGGAGAGGGAGGAGGGGAGAGGAGAGGGAGAAGAGGAGTGAGTGTGACCAGATGATCAATAGATGTCATATGCCATGACCCTGCTGAGACTCCGCCCACTCACTCCTCCATCTGCCTGATGGATGGTGGAGGTCTCCATCGTGGAATATGCCTATTATGAACTGTTCATAAACTCTGTCATATTCATTGTATTTTAACTCTAAATCTGTCCTTCTGGTCACATGACATCTATTGCATCTCTCCATCCTGGAGAGGGATCCTCCCCTTTTCTCTCCTGAAGGTTTCTTCCCTTTCTTCCCCCTGAAGGGTTATTTGGGAGTTTTTCCTGATCCGATGTGAGGTTCTGGGGCAGGGATGTCTATGTGTACAGATTGTAAAGCACTCGGAGACAAATTTGTAATTTGTGAAATTGGGCTATACAAATAAACTGAATTGAATTGAATGTGACCAGATGAACAATAGATGTCATGTGACCAGGTGAACCAGATGTCATCATTGACCAGATGATCAAATAGATGTCATGTGACCAGATGAACAATAGATGTCATGTGACCAGATGATCAATAGATGTCATGTGACCAGATGAACAATAGATGTCATGTGAACAGATGAACAATAGATGTCATGTGACCAGATTTACAATAGATGTCATGTGACCAGGTGAACAATAGATGTCATGAGACGAGATGAACAATAGATGTCATGTGACCAGATGAACAACAGATGTCATGTGACCAGAAGGAAGCAGAGTTCCATGAGGACTCACAGTGCGGGGTCACAGTCCTCGGGGGGCTTCAGCCGGTGGCCCGACAGCAGCAGCTCCAGCAGCTCGTGGTTGTGGACTCCAGGATATGGCGTCCTCCCCCGGGACACGATCTCCCACATGGTCACCCCAAAAGACCACTTGAGGAGGACAGGGACAAGAACACCACACCCTCAGTGCACCGGTAAGACGCCCGTGAGCCGATGTGTCTCAAGGTGCTGGACTCACCACGTCACTCTTGGTGGTGTAGACGGACTCCGACAGGCTCTCCACGGCCATCCACTTGATGGGCACGCGGGTCACCACCTTCTGCCGGTAGTAGTTGCTGCTGTAGATATTCTTGGACAAGCCGAAGTCGGCCACGCTCACCCTGAGGTCATCGCCCAGCCTGTGGAGGAAGCATCTCTTGTAATCTGTTTTAAATGCACAGGTGGAGCTCTCTGGAGTCCCCTCACTCTGAGCAGCTTCCTGCCAGATACGAGCCGGGCTGAATACCAAATGGCTGAGCACAGAGGCGCAGTCATCTAGTACGGACAAGGAGTCCTTCATCTTAAAGCTCCGCACCCTGATGGACTCACATGCAGTTGCGTGCAGCCAGGTCTCGGTGCAGGAAGCCCCGGGTGCTCAGGTAGTTCATGCCGGCTGCAACGTCGATCATGAAGCGCAGGAGACTCTGATGAGGCACCGACTGGAAGACAGGAGAGCAGACGTCAGCGCCGCTTCCTTCTGGTCACATGACATCTGTTGTTCATCTGGTCACATGACATCTATTGTTCATCTCGTCTCATGACATCTATTGTTCACCTGGTCACATGACATCTATTGTTCATCTGGTCACATGACATCTGTTGTTCACCTGGTCACATGACATCTGTTGTTCATCTGGTCACATGACATCTATTGTTCATCTGGTCACATGACATCTATTGTTCATCTGGTTACATGACATCTGTTGTTCATCTGGTCACATGACATCTATTGTTCACCTGGTCACATGACATCTATTGTTCACCTGGTCACATGACATCTATTGTTCACCTGGTCACATGACATCTATTCTTCACCTGGTCACATGACATCTATTGTTCATCTGGTCACATGACATCTATTGTTCACCTGGTCACATGACATCTATTGTTCATCTGGTCACATGACATCTATTGTTCACCTGGTCACATGACATCTATTGTTCATCTGGTCACATGACATCTATTGTTCATCTGGTCACATGACATCTATTGTTCATCTGGTCACATTACATCTATTGTTCATCTGGTCACATGACATCTATTGTTCATCTGGTCACATTACATCTATTGTTCATCTGGTCACATGACATCTATTGTTCATCTGGTCACATGACATCTATTGTTCACCTGGTCACATGACATCTATTGTTCACCTGGTCACATGACATCTATTTTTCATCTGGTCACATGACATCTATCGTTCACCTGGTCACATGACATCTATTGTTCATCTGGTCACATGACATCTAGTGTTCATGTCAAGGGGTTAAGGGGTCAAGGGGTTAAGGGGTCAAGGGGTCAAGGTGTCTCACCATGGGTATATCTCCGTACCGCGTAGCGATGAGGAAGCGTCGTAGGTCTCCATGTTTCATGTAAGGCAGGATGACCAGAGGGAGGGGCAGAGGAGAGTCCTGTTCCCTCTGTAACGTGACCCCTACAGGACACACACACACACACACTCTCTCAAGATTACCAACCCAAGCTTTAATGAGGACAATTCCGTGTTGAGCTTTTACATTTGTAAACATGTTATAATCGTTGGTTAAGGTCCTGAGTCTAACTGTGGAGTGGCCAGCGCCCACACCACGACCACCTCACCGCACCATGTGCCACAGGTAGTCTAGAAGAGAAACACACCAGTGCTACATGGTAACTAACATGGCATCATTCACCCAGCCACACCTCAACTACCACTGAGCCACACCCACTAAACCAGAACCGCCGTGTTGACGGCACCATGGTTCTGGTTGGGTTGGACTGGACCTTGAAGTGAGGGCCGGCCACTATTGTCCTTGTGTCCTCTCACCGAGTAGTCTGACCACATGCTCATGGTCAAAGTTCTTCATGATCTCCGCCTCTCTCAGGAACTCGTGGAGGTCTTCCTGGCTGTGGATTCCAACTACGTGGGACGGAGAAAACATCAAATAAAGTACCAATAAGAAGTAGCGGCGTAGAGCCTTGCTTATGGGTTCAAAGTCAGGACGCGTACCCCTCATGGTCTTCACGGCCACCTTGAGGTCCACGCCGTCGTCCTGTGTGAAGACGCCTTCGTAGACGGAGCCAAACTCTCCTGGAGAACACAAACAAACGTCTATATATGATCACTCACTTAAACACCTCCCCGCGTTCTGGGAAAGAGAGTTTTATGTTTCAAAGCTCCTGAGCGGTGACATGAACCCGGTTCTCCTTCCTGAAGGTCCACTGGTCTGCTTCTGGTTCTTCTATATATATATTCACCAGCGACGGCGTTCTAGGTTGGGAGGCTGTGACATCATCACTGATGAGGACTCATGACCTGACCTTTGCCCAGCTCCTTGCCCAGGGTGAGCTGGTTCCTCTCCACCAGCACCTCCTTCAGGCCGTCCAGCAGCCGGCCGCTGAGCCCCTCCAGCAGCTGCACCGCGCCCTCCACTGCTGGCCAACGGGAAGTCAACGGACACAAGAAGAAAACTGATAAGAGGTTTTAGGAGACCATTAATTCAGTGAATCACAGACAGTCAACTGGTCAGCAGGTCCGTCTTTTAGGGGGTCGGCGGTTCAATCCCCACCCTAGTCCATGTGTCCTTGAGCAAGACCCTTAACCCTGAGTTGCAAATATACAACAATAACAGTAAAATGGCGCTTACTGTTGGATATCTGGGGTGCAGCCTCCGCCTGCTGTAGATGTCGGTAGGTAAAAGCAGCATTCATCGGCAAAAGCTCTACTTCCTGTTCAGACCTGTCGGTGCAATTATAACTTTACCTTTCATCATCATCAATATATTTGCACATATGGGAACATATAGAATTAATTTAGTCAAGTTCAATTATTTGGTATTAGGAAACATTTTGTCTTTGACGGAAAACCTCCCAAAAATAATTATTATCCAATACAGCAGCTAACAGCTGAAATACACACGTGGTTTAAAATATCACCTTAAAACCTCCTTGAAGAAGATGAGTTATGAGTGTGATTAAATTACGGAGAAAAGTGCAATTCTGTCTAACACAATATCGTGAGTTTGTCATGATGGGGAGTTCTGTGTCCTGTCTTGTGTCTTATTCTGAAGTCCCTATGTCAACTGTTCCCTGTCCCTGTGATCTTCTGCCCTGGTCCTGATTGGTTCCTCCTGTGTGATTACTAGCCCCGCCTTCATTGTGTCCACCTGTGTCTCATTCCTCAGTGTCCAATCACCTCCACCTCCTTGTGTATACAACCCCTGTTCGTCTCGTTCCCCGGTGTGGCCGTACCGTGTTGTCGTACTAGTCCTGTGTGTAACCGGTTTCAAGTAGAGTTAAATCCTACTTTTGAAGAATTGTTGTCATTTGGGTTCTCTCTCTCTCTCCCCCTCTCTCTCTCTCTCTCTCCCCCTCCCCCGGGACAGAGTTATGTTGATGATACACAAAAAACCCTCATTGTGTAATCCATGCTGCTAGAGGAGTGCCCCCTAGTGTACACTGAGAGGTATTGCAAAAACAAACTCGTCACGTTTCTCATGCAGCTAGAAGCCCTGCCTTCCTGTCTGCTTGTGAACATTCTCAATAACAAGGAAGCAACTTGCCGTGGATCAGTGACACTAAGTGTTAAGGGAACATCTGGTGTGTGACTGGTCCTGATGCTGCGTTCACTGACACAACGTGACTTGTGTTTATCCATAGTATCCACTGTGGTACATCATCATGCTGCTGCTGCCCACAGATCTAATCATGCTGAGATACTATTGATCATTTGACATGCTGCTGACATGATGATGATGATGATGATGATGATGATGATGATGATGATGATGATGATGACGATGAAGATGCAATGATGACGTCAGGGGGCGTTAACTCCATGTGGACGCCACCTGCGTGCAGCCCGGTGTGTTGAGCAGCAGAGCGGAAGGCAAACTGGGTTCCTCATGGGATTTGCTGGACTCCTCGTATTGCGTCACAATGAGTCAGAAACGTGTCATTTTCTCACAATACACGATGTTCTATAGGTATTCAGATTGTTGAACCACGTTCAGCAGCAGGAACGTCACAGCAGGAGGCCTCAGGAGCAGGAGTACCTGAGCATGGAGGAGTTGCTGCGTAGGACACACACAACGACGGGGACCAGGAGCAGCAGCACGCCACAGGACACACACACCGCCAGCCAGAGGGGGCGGCGGCTCGGCGGAGGAGGAGGAGGAGGAGTCACGTGGGGCTCTGAGGCGTTTAGGGGCGGAGTCACGGCGCTCACCACGGGGGGGACGCTCCCTGTAGGACACAAAGAAACAGAGACTGAAGACTTTCCTCTTGTAGTCCTATAGTTAGAGTCAGGGTCACCTGGTCCAGACCTAGAGATGCTGCTACAGGCTGAGAGGAGGGGGGACGCTAGGATACACTGAGCTCCTCTCTCCTCTCTCCTTAATGACGCTAGGATACACTGAGCTCCTCTCTCCTCTCCTCTCTCCTTATGGACGCTTAGGATACACTGAGCTCCTCTCTCCTCTCCTCTCTCCTTAAGGACGCTAGGATACACTGAGCTCCTCTCTCCTCTCCTCTCTCCTTATGGATGTCTAGGATACACTGAGCTCCTCTCTCCTCTCCTCTCCCCTTATGGACGTTTAGGATACACTGACATCATCCATTAGTTTGTAGAACGCCGATTTTGAGGCCTTAAATTTGGCGATTTCTCTGTCGCCATCTTGGATTACGTCAACACGTAGTTTTAGAGAGGATGGACGTACAGACGCCGCTCTGGCAGCAACCCGTCAATCACAGGAAGCCCCGCCCTAAAGCACGAAGCCCCGCCCTAAAGCACAACGCCCCGCCCTAAAGCAGGAAGCCCCGCCCCTGCTTCATTATCTGTTTAAATGAACTTCATGCTGTATTTAAGAAGACTTGAAACTAGAGATGGACTACCTGCCAGAGTAATGACCCCAGAGCTGACCAGTCATGAGGGCCAACGGGCTCAGGACTACGGTCACACAGCATGTAGGTATAGCGAACGTTAGCTTATGTTAGCTCTAATTAGATAGTCACGGGTCAGTGTTGAGTGCGAGAGAGAGAAGCCGGGGCTCGCTGTCTCCTCCTGTGGAGGAAGTGGACAATATCTGTGCAGACTTTTCCTGGACCCTCTCACGTCTTGACGACCTGTCGTCGGGCGTACGTACATCTGTGTACGGTGACGGTGGCGGCGGACGAAGGCGGCGCCCCCCTCAGGGCGGACATGTCGTTGCGGGCGAGCACCGAGAGTCTGTAGTCGCGCTGCGGGTTCAGTTCTGTGACGCTGACCGACGTGTCGGTCAGCCCCGCCGAGCCGGGTAGGAACACCACCTCGCCGCCACACGCCTCCCACCGGCGGCCGGACTCCGCCTCCCGCTCACACGCGACGTCATACGTCACTTCCGGTCTGCCGCCCCGGTCGTGCGGAGGATCCCAGGTCACCGTCAGCACGGAGCCGTTGTGATGAGACGCCGTTAGATTCACCGGGGCGGAGGGCGGCTCTGAAGGCGAGATGGGGAAGAAAAACACATAGGAGCACATGAGATCAGTCATATCGAGGTATTAAGCTCCTCCTCTTTTATGAACCAGCTCCACCTTCAGTCCTGGAGGAGACACCGTCACCATGGAGACTGAAGACTTTCCTCTGATACACTGATTTTCCTCTGATATTAGGATACACTGAGCTCCTCTCTCCTCTCCTTATGGACGTTTAGGATACACTGAGCTCCTCTCTCCTCTCCTCTCTCCTTATGGACGTCTAGGATACACTGAGCTCCTCTCTCCTCTCTCCTCTCTCCTCTCTCTCTCCTCTCCTTATGGACTTTAGGATACACTGAGCTCTCTCTCTCCTCTCTCCTTATGTACGCTGAGGATACACTGAGCTCCTCTCTCCTCTCCTGTCTCCTTATGGGCGTTTAGGATACACTGAGCTCCTCTCTCCTCTCCTCTCCTCTCTCCTTATGGGCGTTAAGGATACACTGAGCTCCTCTCTCCTCTCCTCTCCTCTCTCCTTATGGGCGTTAAGGATACACTGAGCTCCTCTCTCCTCTCCTGTCTCCTTATGGACGTTTAGGATACACTGAGCTCCTCTCTCCTCTCCTCTCTCCTTATGGACGTCTAGGATACACTGAGCTCCTCTCTCCTCTCTCCTCTCTCCTCTCTCCTCTCTCCTTATGGACGCTTAGGATACACTGAGCTCCTCTCTCCTCTCCTCTCCTCTCTCCTTATGGGCGTTAAGGATACACTGAGCTCCTCTCTCCTCTCCTGTCTCCTTATGGACGTTTAGGATACACTGAGCTCCTCTCTCCTCTCCTCTCCTCTCTCCTTATGGGCGTTAAGGATACACTGAGCTCCTCTCTCCTCTCTCCTTATGGACGTTTAGGATACACTGAGCTCCTCTCCTCTCTCCTCTCCTGTCTCCTTATGGACGTTTAGGATACACTGAGCTCCTCTCTCCTCTCTCCTTATGGACGTTTAGGATACACTGAGCTCCTCTCTCCTCTCCTCTCTCCTTATGGACGCTTAGGATACACTGAGCTCCTCTCCTCTCTCCTTATGGACATTTAGGATACACTGAGCTCCTCTCCTCTCTCCTTATGGACGTTTAGGATACACTGAGCTCCTCTCTCCTCTCCTCTCTCCTTATGGACGTTTAGGATACACTGAGCTCCTCTCTCCTCTCCTGTCTCTCTCCTCTCCTCTCTCCCTATAGATGAATGTTCATCTCTCCATCACACATCAGTAACTCTGCTTCCTCTCTGCTTCCTTGTGCCTGCAGGTCTCAGAGGGTCCATTGGACCTGCTGGTTCTGGTGCCGTGGCCCTGCTGAGTGGCTTGAATGCATTATCTTGTTACATCAGAGTTGTTTCTTACTGGTGCAGCCCAGCTCTTCAGGGTCGGTGTGCAGGCGGCTGAACCCCTCCACACAGTCGCAGCTCTCGGACCCCTCCCCCCGCGTCCTGCTGTTGGGCGGGCACGCCCGGCATCCTCCGCTCTCATTGGCTGGTTTGTAGAAGCCGGTCCAACATGCTGGTGGAACAGACACAGTGATCGCCTCCTTCCTGCCGCTGCTGGTGTTCATACAGATGTCCCTCTAGTGGCAGAGTTTGGCAAAGACACTCCAGGCCAGACCAAAATATCTCAGGAACTAATACCCAGACGGCCATTGGGCCATTGGGCCGTCTGGGTATTAGTCCCTGAGATATTTCAGTATCAGTAAAGCATCAGTAAAGCATTTAATAATAAATGTAACTAGAAAATGCATTTCCTGCTGAAAATGCGTTGGAATGCTTAACATCTGAAAGCTTGAAGCGGAAAAATAAAAAAATAAATTGCTGAAAAAGGTTTGAAAATAGCTGAAAATGTCTGGAAATAGCTGAAATATTAAATGAATAACTGAAAATAGCTGAAATATGAGATGAATAACTGAAAATGTCTGAAAATGTCTGTGTTTTTTTTAAAGCTGGACATAGCTTAAAATAGCTGCCAACATCTTAAATAGGCTGAACATAGCTTAAACATCTGAACATATCAAAAAGAGAAACTTCTTGCTGAAAGTAAACATATTGGGTAGAAATGTATAACTGGAAAGGCTAAGCAAAACTTTATCTTCTAAATATTCAAAGATATGAATCACAATCCAAGAAATGAGAGAGAGGGGGGAAAGTCAGACATGAGAACAAGAGAGAGAAAGGAATTGAGAGTCAGAAGGAGAAAGATAAATAAAAAAAGAGGGAGAAACCATGGTGAAGGATGGACGAGAACTAAACACTGAGAGGATTTTATATAACCTCCACAGGGGGCCCGAAGAACATCATATGCCATTTATGGGAGCATTAATGGAGAATGCATGGAGAGTGATGTCGGTTGAGGATGTGAAAGTCACATGACCACCTGGACAAACACGCTGGTGGAAACCTCGGCCTGCAGTTCATCGGTGATTCATGAAATGAAGTTGTTTTAAAGAGCAATGCACCCTGGAAGAAAGGATCAAAAGAAAGTCTTCCTTCTCCTTGTGAACGAGCCACGATGAGTCATCGTACTCCTCTACGGAGTAAGAATGAAAAGTGGCTTTCAGGTTTTAAAAAGCGCTCTATAGATTAAATTGATTAAATAGATTATGATGGCGGGTCACAGCAGCAGCTCTTGGTTTAATGTTTTTTTTTGTCACTTACATTTTTTTATTTGTTTAGTGATATAAACATAGAACAATTACAAAGATGTCAGATATAAACACACATATATATATATATATATATATATATATATATATATATATACATATATCACACATATATATACATATATATATACATACATACATATATACACATATACACATATATACACACATACACATATATACATATATACATACATACACATACATACATACATACATACATATATATATATATAAACATACATATACACACATACACTACACCTACATCCATACACACATCCCCATACATACATACATATACACACACATCATACATATACACACGCATATATACACACACATACACACATACCCTCTTGTGTTAACGTTAGTAAACTGGAGTGAGTCTCTGACCTTGACACGTGTCTTCCTGAACTTGGCGGCCGGCTGCACAGGTACACGCCCCCTGCGGCGGCCCCCACAGGCCCTCCACGCCACACGCTCTCACCGGCGGGCGCTCCGCCACCGCCCCCTCCACGCAGGAGCCCGGCACCGGACCCGACGCCGCCCCGGTGCCCGAGAAGGAGGCCAGGCGGGCCACGGTGTCGGGGCACCTCCTGTAGTACAGCCGGATGGAGGTCACCAGCACACAGGTCCCCGAGTAGGAGAGGGCCAGCCGGAAGCCCCGGAGGCTGACGGCGCCCAGGCTCAGGGCCCGGTGCCGGCTCAGGTAGTCGGCCAGGGGGGGGAAGCTGGAGGGGAACGGCTTGGAGGCCTGGAGGTCCAGCACCGACTCCGGGTTGGGAAATGATGCCGTGGCGGTGTCGGAGTCCAGCAGGTGAACTCTCAGCGGGCCCAGCTGACCGGACGCCTCCTCCTCCTGGGCGAAGGACACGTCCATCAGCAGGCGGTGGGCGTCGCCCCGCGCCATCCACGGGCTGAAGACGGTTCTGGTGCCGCTGCGCCCGCAGGCCTGGAGCACCGGGGCCGAGCGCGGGCCGCCCAGCGAGAGCAGGACCTCGGTCCACTGGGGGACAGGAGCTGAGATCAGGAGGACACGGACAGAACCTCACCGCCTCACGACCGCCTCACGACCGCCTCACGACCGCCTCACGACCGCCTCACGACCGCCTCACGACCGCCTCACGACCGCCTCACGACCGCCTCACGACCGCCTCACGACCGCCTCACGACCGCCTCACGACCGCCTCACGACCGCCTCACGACCGCCACGACCGCCACACCGCTTAACATCGCTTCACGACCGCTTACCGCTACGACGCTTTACAACGACCGCCACCGCTTAACACCGCCTACGACCGCCATTTACCGCTTTTCCAGACCGCTAACACCGCCACGACTTACACCGCCACGACATTAACCGCCTTTACCACCGCCTCACCGCCCACGACCGCCACGACCGCCTCACACGCCTCACGACCGCTTTCAACGACCGCTTTCACGCACGCCTCAACACGCCTTCACGACCGCTTTCACCGCACTATCATACGCTTACCGCTTCACACCGCCTCCACTTTACGCCAGGACGCTTTAGACCGCCAAGGACCGCTTTAGGACACCGCCTTTAGACCGCTTTCAGGACCGCTTTCATTTACCGCTTCACGACCGCTTCAACACGCCACTTACGCTTTCACGACCGTTACCGCTCACGACGCTTACTATTATCGCTTTCCACGACCGCTTTCACGACCGCTTTACACATCGCTTTCACGACCGCCACGACCGCTTCACGACCGCTTCTACGACCGCTTCACGACCGCCTCCACGACCGCTTCACGACCGCTTTCACGACCGCCACGCATCGCTTACGACCGCCATTTATCACGACCGCCAACACCGCCACATTTACCTACCGCTTCACGACCGCTCTAACCGCTTTCACGACGGACCGCTCATTACGACCGCTTTCACGACCGCTTTCAACACCGCCATTTCACCGCATCACCGCTTCACTTTATCGCTTACCACCGCGCCAGGACCGCCACACCAGCCGCATTTACCGCGACCCCATTTACCGCTTTCATTTACCGCTTTCAACCGCCACACCGCCACACGACCGCCACACCTACCACGACCGCTTCAGATCCGCCACGACCGCCCACGACCGCTTTCACACCGCCACGACGATCGCCTTAACACCGCTTCAACCGCCAAGACCGCTTTCTAACCGCCATTTACCGCTTCACGACCGCTTACGACCGCTTTAACACCGCCAACGACCGCTTTCAACACGCCACCCCTTTAACTCACACCATCGCTTACGACCGCCTCTGCCTCACGACCGCCAACCGCTTTCACGCCCACCGCCAGGACCGCTTAGACCGCCTTTCACGACCGCTCAGGACCGCTACACACGCTTACTACCACGACCGCCTCAACACCGCCGCACGACCGCCACGACCGCAACACCGCCTCAGACATCGCTTTCATTTACCGCTTTCATCACCGCTTTCACGCCACGACGACGCCCCACGACGCCTCAGCCTATCACGACGCTTTCACCACCGGCCTCAACACCGCCCACGACCGCCTTACGACCGCTTACGACCGCACCCACGACGCCTCAGGACCGCTTTCAACGACCGCCTCACGCATCCTTCCGGATCGACCGCCTCACGACCGCCAGACCGCCTCAACGACCGCTTTCAACATCGCTTACACGCACCGCTTTATTTACCGCTTTTACCCTTCCACGACCAGACTGGCCACGACCGCTTTACCGGCCATTTCAACCGCCATCGACCGCCTTCACGACACCTTACCGCTTGCCCATCGTCATCGCCTTTACTCCTTCACCGCTTTCACGACCGCTTACGACCCCTTCACGACCTCCTAATACCGCCTCAGGACCGCCTCACGACTCGCCTCACCGCCTTACGCCACGCTCTTATCGCTCCGCGACATCTCTCATGCGCCTCATGCTCCTTCAACATGTCTCTGCTGCTCCTTCTGCTCCTTATGTCTCTGCTGCTCCTTCTGCCCTCCTTCATGTCTATGCTGCTCCTTCTGCTCCTTCCATGTCTCTGCTGCTCCTTCCATGCTCCTAATGCTCCCTCTGCTCCTTCCATGCTGCCCTTCTGCCCTTCTGCTCCTTAATGTCTCTGCTGCTCCTTCTGCTCCTCCTTCATGTCTATGCTGCTCCTTCTGCTCCTTCATGTCTCTGCTGCTCCTTCATGTCTCTGCTGCTCCTTCTGCTCCTTCATGTCTATGCTGCTCCTTCTGCTCCTTCATGTCTATGCTGCTCCTTCTGCTCCTTCATGTCTATGCTGCTCCTTCTGCTCCTTAATGTCTCTGCTGCTCCTTCTGCTCCTCCTTCATTTCTCTGCTGCTCCTTCTGCTCCTTCATGTCTCTGCTGCTCCTTCTGCTCCTCCTTCATTTCTCTGCTGCTCCTTCTGCTCCTTCATGTCTCTGCTGCTCCTTCATGTCTATGCTGCTCCTTCTGCTCCTTCATGTCTATGCTGCTCCTTCTGCTCCTTAATGTCTCTGCTGCTCCTTCTGCTCCTCCTTCATTTCTCTGCTGCTCCTTCTGCTCCTTCATGTCTCTGCTGCTCCTTCTTGTCTCTGCTGCTCCTTCATGTCTATGCTGCTCCTTCTGCTCCTTCATGTCTATGCTGCTCCTTCTGCTCCTTCTTGTCTCTGCTGCTCCTTCATGTCTACGCTGCTCCTTCTGCTCCTTCATGTCTCTGCTGCTCCTTTGACGTAACATAATGAGCAATAAGCACCACATTGCAGACACAATTTATAATAGAGGAAACGTAATAGCGTGTGCTCATAGACCAATGAGGTCACACTGTTATAAGGTGATGAAGTAAAGTGTGTGTTTACAGTACTTGATACAAGTCTCGTAATGAAAGAGCGGCGTACCTCTCCGGCCGGCTCGGAGCTCCATTGCAGCCGGGCGTGTTCATCGGAGTGGAAAACCTCCACTAAACCAGCAGAGAGGAGGAAGTCAGCGAAGAACAACGACCACACATTTAGTTTTTTTGCCTCCGCACGGCTCTCAGCGCGGTGACCCTGCGTACTGTCCTCTAGAACGCTTTTGTTTTATTCACTAATTGATGGCTCGTAACATTCACGGTCCCAAGAGGAGGAATCGTAGAACGGCGGTGACCCCCTGACCTTTCCTCATCAACGTGTCCAGATAACTAAACCGTGGTTATAAGTGCATGAGAACTCGTAATAGTCAGTGGATTTGAACCACAGAAGGTGTAAACAAATTAAAACGAGGTAAGTGACTCAGTACTTGTTTACTGTCAGCCATAGAAACCATACGACTGGTTGACAGATTATAACGCAGTGTAATAAGGCTGTAATAGTGATAACACAAATACCTGTACACCTTTGATTCAGATAGGAAATTTATCCTTTTTAACCCTTTGTTCTGAATTCTTCTTCTACCAGTTGAGACGTTCCCCGCTCTGAGAATAATATGCACATATGTGAAGTGTGAAAAGGGCCCTTCCGCCTGAGGCCCTTCTATTGGTCCTCTATGAACAGCTGTTATAGCACGCTAAACAAGGTGACACAGGAGACGTTGAGGGTCAAACACCTGAACTCACCGTCCTGCGCCTGATGTTGGACCTCACAGCCAGATCCCCAAATCCATACCCACAGCAGGACCAGAGAAGGCCGGACGCTCCCTGACATGACGCCAGCAGAGAGCTCCTCATGGAGTCCGTCTGCGCCTCCTCATTCAGAGTAATGTCATAAATACAATGGAGAAATGAGTCTTCCTTTCCAGGAAGATACCCCCGCCCTGAACCTTCTGACTTCCTGTATTAATCTGCTGATTTACTCAAGAAACACACCAACGGTCACGGTTGGTAGACTGTGGAGCAGGGGTCACCAACCTTTTTGAGACCCAGGGCTACTTCAAAATAATGTGAAGGGCTACTTGTTTTATATAAACTTCCCAAAGAACAAATTTGCCTGAATCACCTTTTAACAATGAGCCGCCACACGACATCCTGGTGATTTAATGAAACCTGAAGCTTTTATAACTACGGTACTTTGATTGTTCTGCCCAACATTCTGATGAAGAACATAGATTGTGCCGAAGACACGTAGTAATACTAAAGATGTTAAAAACAACAGGTCCTCTGCCCCACTGACAGTGTTCAGGCCCTCATGTTAATAAGCAGAGGGCCTTTTGCATCTTCTCTTAAAGCCCTGGATCCATTGTTGGAGACACAATTTCAAATTCAAAGGGATATTTTATCACTATGACTCTGAAATCCTGCTCTTTTGGACTCTATCACTGACATAAAGATGAACTAGTTCAGTGTCTAATTTACCATTCAATGGAGAACAATATGACACTCATTAACAACTATGACATTCTGTAACTACCTGGATGTACAGGTCACTTGGTGCATCGTTTACTTTAAGCTCAGCTCATTGTCCTCCTGGCTCTTTGAGAGACGCTCCTTGCAGAGTGAGAAAGCCCGCAGCAGCCTCCCCCCAGGTCCTAGTGCCCGGGGATTATGGGGGGAGGGGGGATTTGGATTTGTGGGCTATGTAAAATAATATGACTGAACTGGAGCGAGGCTGGACCCAACCGCAGGACACGGAGCAGGAGGAAACACAACTGTCTTTGTGTCAGGAGACGGAGGAGGGGCCGTGGGCCGTGGGGCGTCCTCTGGCTGGACCAGGTGTTCCTCCAGGTGAGTTCAGGGGAAGCAGAGCAAACCCAGGAGGCTCTAGCCGTCGTCCTGGGGATGTGAACTGATTTAAAAGAAGGCCACGCCCACAAGACACATGACCACCAGGACCACGCCAGTCAGTCTTCTTCTTCTTAATTCAGTGTTGGGCAACACTTCCTCACTTCCTCTTTCTACTCCCTCTCTTTAGAAAAGCTGACGTTTGGTCATTTTTGCTTTTACTCGTCTTTTTCTGAAGAACATCCGTCACACACCGTTTAACTAAAGTAGACGTAAGTTATTATGTCTGATGGATATAGATGTCTTGGTAAGCTCCTCCCACACAGGACGTAGGTTGGTAAGCTCCTCCCACACAGGACGTCTGACCACGGATGAGAACTATCTTTTCTGAAAAGTTCAATGTTTTCAGTTTGTGACTCACACTCTGAGAGTGAACCGCGTTACTGTGTGTGTGTGTGTGTGTGTTTGTGTGTCCTGAACAGTGTGATGCAATACATGTACGACAAACCTTCTGAATTTATCTTTGTATGAGAAACAATATCCTAATCTTATGATTCAGAGATGTGACATCTGTGACTTACATCAAATACATATGCAAATGGTGATTCAGTGTTCCAACACAGCATTACTGTAGAGGAATGTATCACTATATAATACTCTTAATAATATTACAATAATGGGGACGGCCCTCAGTCATAAATAATACAAGAAAAATAGGAATCATTAACATTTACTGTGGGTTTAAGGGAACAACATATCAAAAAACAAACAAAGTCGTAACGAGGACCCTAATTAGGAATAATGTATGAAAAGATATAACAATAAATATAGTATGAACAGATAATACTGTGTTAGATACATATTCTGTTGTTCCAGGGCACAGTATGCATTTACTGGGTGACAAATATGTATATATATATATATATATATATATATATATATATATATATATATATATATATATATATACACACACTATATAATAGTGGAAGGAAATTCATTTTAGGGTAGCAAAACATGCAATCTATAATAAAGAATGAAATAAAACATGAGAAGTCAAAGGCGGTCAAATCTTTTTTGTATTTTCCAAACTTTACAAATAGTGCAAATGTAACATAAAAAGCACAAATAAAAACTTTTCAGAGCGACCTTGAAGTGAAACCACTTCAGTGGAGGAAGTCTCCCTGTGAACATTCAGATGACCTTTGAACCTCGACCTCAGTGACTTACTGCTCTCCTCCCATGACACAGGGTGATGTCATCGTTTCAACATCTCACACACCTGGCTGCTCCTCCAGACAGCTTCTGTAACAGCAAACGTATCTCGACACAAGAGCGGGACGTTCCTCTGGGGCTGGACCGTGATTGGTTGTTCCGTAGCCTTAAAGGGACAGGACACCCTGAAATGAAAACTAGGTGTTTCCTGTCACCTGTTCATCAGTCTGGATGGTTTGGGGGCGAGTTGTGGTGTCGCAGCTCGGCCGAGGAGGAGAAAAGTTATCCCTAAGCCTAACTCAAGTCTGTTTTAACCCTAAACTGAGACTCCTCCCCCTGCAGCCACTCACGCTGACCATGAAACTCTGAGTCCCTGTGACTATGAATGAACCGCTACGAGGCCCCATCCCAACATGCTGGAGCTACTTCCTGGTTTCACATAACACACCTTTCTCACTCACCTTTCATCAATGCCATCTGTAACAACACACACACACACACACAATAAAGATACTGCAAAGCAAACAGTCCGAATGCAAAGTCTCTCTCTCTCTTTCTCTGCTGCCTCTTCTGCTCAGTTTAGTTGATGGACGATTGATTTGTTAGAAATGACATTTAAAGCCAACTTTGATCTCCGGTCATAAGATGGAGACAAACACGCCCCAAAAAGGAGGAAAAAACAAACCCCAAACAAAAAGTCCTCAATCTGTTTGTGGCCCTCCATGTATTGGAAGAACATCCGCCTCCTATTGGTTCAGAAGGACCCCCCCCCCCTCCCCCTTCAGTGTGGCTGCAGGTGAAAAGAGTTACAAACTCGTCTTCCCACCCACTTGCTGTCAGGTAGGCGAGCCACTTCCTGTCAGGTAGGCAAGCCACTTCCTGTCAGGTAGGCGAGCCACTTCCTGTCAGGTAGGCGAGCCACTTCCTGTCAGGTAGGCGAGCCACTTCCTGTCAGGTAGGCGAGCCACTTCCTGTCAGGTAGGCGAGCCGGCTTGCGTCACTGCATGACGCACTTCTCCTTCTGCTGCTTGGCGTACTTCCTCCTGCGCTGCTCCAGGCCTCGCTCCAGACGCTCGTCCTCCTCCAGAGCTCTGAGGACAAGAGGGGAGACGAAGAGTCAGACCACCAGGATCATGTGGACCACCAGGATCATGTAGACCCACTCTCAGTCAACCACTTCCTTCCCCCCTGTACACAGCAGAGGCAGTGGGTCTCACCCTCTCTCTTGGGCGTCCATGTTGTGGACCAGCTCGTCCCTCTGGTTGACCAGGGACACCAGCTCCTGGAGCAGCAGGTGCTCTCTGCGTTTATGGGCCTGAGTCTTCTGCCCCTCTGCACCCCCAAGACAAGAGAACGGGTCAAGTGGCTGACGTGGTGGGAGGAGTCTGGTGGCGTCTGAGAGCTCCCCGTCAGACAGGCGGCCTGAGCAGTGGCGTCCTACCTTCAATCGCCATCATGTCCCTCAGCTCTTTGTTCAGCAGCTCGAATTTCCTTTCCAAGTCTTGTTCCTCCAGCCTGCCCGGCACAAGAGAAGCAACGTGACGACACGGCTGATGTCTCAAACTCCTCTATGTCTTGGCTTTATTATCTTTCTTGTTTTCTTTTTTTCTACCAACAGAAAAGAACCTCCAGCTCAAACTCTACTGAGCAGCTTTCGCCCGGAGCGGAAGCAGCTGGCGGGGTTTGCTCAGTTGTCGTGGAGATGGTGCCGAGACTTCTCGACGACAACTGAGCAAACTCCCTCTGCCGATGACGATAAGTTGGAGCTACGATTGCTTGTCGATGTTGGTAGCTCAGCAGTATAAGTGAAAGTCGCCTAATTTCACTGGTAGTCAAAGCGCCGCCTACCGTCGAAAGAAAATCTGTGTTGAGTGCCAAACGGCGAACTGACGAACAGCCGCCGGTGTCCCGCCAGCGCCCCCGACTGGCGCAGATGAGCGAGGACCCGTTTATTGCTGCTCGCAGCTTTAATTTATTCTGTCTTTTTACTACAGTTTCAGGGTTCATACACATGTTGACCAACGGATCTCCATGTCACGACTTCCCCACCTTCATAGTGTATTGATCCTGCTTAATTAACTCCTGTTATTCCAGATCCTGTCCCCCTCCCCTCTTAGTCCCTCATTCCCTTCACCTGGTCCTCCCCCCTCCTCACCTGCAGCCCCTCCCCTCGTTAGTCCCTCATTCCCTTCACCTGGTCCTCCCCCGTCTCACCTGCAGCCCCTCCCCTCGTTAGTCCCTCATTCCCTTCACCTGGTCCTCCCCCCTCCTCACCTGCAGCCCCTCCCCTCGTTAGTCCCTCACTATTTAGCTCCCTCACTTCCACTTGTCCTCTGACAGATTGTCTTGTGTGTCGTTGCCAAACTCTCTAGCGAATTCCTAAATACTAATTCTGATCTGCCCGTTCCGACTCTGTTTGACATAAGATTTTTGCCTGCCCCTTTTTGGATTTGTTTATTTAAAAAGCAACGTAGCCGACGCGACCTGCTGAAACATCTGAGACAATGATGACTTTCAGTTTGTGTCGGGTGGAGGACTGATGCGTAATGTGGATTCAGATGACGTCAGGATGAAGCTAAAGATGGAAACGGTGTGTGGTGGATGTCTTACAGGAGCTGCAGGTGGTCCTGCCTCCTGATTAAAGCATTCTTCTTGTTGACCAGCATGAACCATTCCTGAATCAACCGCTCCTCCTCCACCTTGTCACTGCCTGCAGGAGAACATCACATTACTGTCATCAGAGTTCCTCTCTATCCTCTATCTTCCACAATGGAATAATGGAGTTTCAGTGAATACTGAAGTGTATGTATGTACATATATATATATATATATATATATATATATATATATATATATATATATATATATACACTACCGTTCAAAAGTTTGGGGTCACTTAGAAAAAAGAAAAAAAAACACTGTTTTTTCCAATGAAAATGACATTAAATTAATCAGAAATCCTCTCTCTACATAGTTAATGTGGTAAATGACTATTCTCTGTTTTTTAATGAAGTCTCTACAGAGGTGTGTAGAGGCCCATCTCCATGTTCTAGTGGTACATTGTGTTATTGCCTTAGAAGACTAACGGAGGGGTAGAACCCCCTTGAAACCCTTTTTTTAAATAACTTTCTATTTTGCATTTTTCACAAACAGATTATTCCTTGACATTGAAACCCTCTTTATGTGAGCGCAGCTGAAAACAGTTATGCTGGTGAGAGAAGCTCTAAAACTGGCCTTCCTTTGAGCGATAAGTTTGAAGAACAACATTAATATTTCCAATGGACATCATTATTTCTAACCTTGTTAATGTCTTGAGACTCTTGACTAGATTTTGTATTAATCCTGTATTCATTTAATAAATAAAAGTGTGAGTTTTCATGGAAAACACAACATTTTCTCGGTGACCCCAAACTTTTGAACGGTATATATATATATATATATATATATATATATATATATATACACTAATCCCACCCTTGTTCTCTCTAAATAGAACTGCCTTCCATCATTTCAAGTGCTTTTTCCTTCATTATGCACCCGTTTGCATTCAGATGATCGTACCTGTTTCCAGTAGTTGTCTGAGTTTCCTCTCCACCACACCTGCTCTGTTATCAATATGACTTTGTTCTGCTTCCAGCGCTTCTATCTGACTCAGCGCATACTGGCTGGGGTCCTGGACACACACACACACACACACACACACACACGATTACCAAACCGACAGTTGAGGTCAGCTGTGGATGTTTAACCCTGAAACGAGCGGTGACTGACTTGGCCCTCTGGTCTTCCCTCCTCGACGTCAGCGTCCGTTCCCTCTGTGAGACGGACAGAAATACCACCTGTATGAATGCTTCACAACTTCAGTTTCAACAGTAGAGACTTACTCCAAATCACTGTGTCCAAATAAAGGCATCAAAAAATGAGAAACATTCATATTTTCCCTACTGTTCAAAAGTTTGGAGTCACGTAGAAATGTCCTTAATTTTCAAAGCACAGGTTTTTTTCAAAGAGGATATCCTTAAATGAATCATAACTCTACATGTTGATGTGTAGATGACTATTCTCTGGTGTT
The DNA here is from genome assembly GCA_036178185.1 of Liparis tanakae. Lineage (NCBI taxonomy): Eukaryota > Metazoa > Chordata > Actinopteri > Perciformes > Liparidae > Liparis > Liparis tanakae. Next base: position 14,093,980 of record CM070111.1, read on the forward strand.
GATGAAGTCTCTACATGGTGTGTAGAGGCCCATCTCCATGTTCTAGTGGTGCATTGTGTTATCGCCTTAGAAGACCAACGGAGGGGTAGAAAACCCTTAACTCTTTTGATGTAAGCGCAGCTGAAAACAGTTATGCTGGTGAAGCTATAAAACTGGCCTTCCTTCGAGACACAAGAAGAACAACATTAATATTTACAATAACAATCATTATTTATAACATCGTCATTGTCTTGACTATATTATTCATTTTGCAATTTATTTGATGAATAAAAGTGTGAATTTTCAATGAAAACAACAAATTGTCTGGGTGACCCCAAACTTTTGAACGGTGGTGTATGTGAACACAGATATATGAAAGCTAACCAGTGTCTGACTTCCTCCGAGTGATCACACTCTCTTCTTGGCCGGCAACAACCTGCACACAAAAAAGTTCCTGATACATCACGGATAAGAGAAAAATGCAATGATGAGAATAAAAAAGGGAATAGATTAATACAGTGGTTCTCAAACTGTTCCTCTGGTTTGTTTTGAAGGGCAACAGCAGTAAACTCAGTAACCTGTTAACGGCGTAATGCAAATATGTATGCGAATGTACAGGCATTTATTAATTATTAATGAATTGTACTTTGAACTTGTGTATTTGGGAAGTTCTCAATAAAAGGTCCGTCGACATTTCCTCCTGTGCCCCACCTGTAGTACCACTGCGCCCCACTGGAGGGGCGTGCCCCACAGTTTGAGAACCACTGGATTAATAAGCAATTAAGAATCATACCACCGCCATGTCTCCTTCTTCTAACGACCCACTCCTTCGCTGTGACCTGCGCTTCCTGACCAGATCTGCGTCTTTGACGTGAGAGAAACCCGTTTTAGACAGGAAGTGAGTCCTTGGCGGTGCCACCGGTAGCTGAGCCCCAGCGACCTGCAGCCGTTTGGTTCTGGGCGGTGGTACCACGTCTCCGGGTTTACTGTCCGCTGACTCCGCGGTGCCTGCGGACCCGTTGTGGTCCAGACTTATACCCTCCTCCTGCAGCCTCTGGGCACAGTAGCGAACAGTGGCCTCGGGGTCCTCTGGGCTCTCCCAGTCCCCTGCCACCGCATAGCTGGACTCACTGCTGTCCCTCGCTATGTGGAGCACACTGAGCTCCTGGCCTGTGAAATGGGTGCGGATCTGGTTGAGGTAGGTCATGACAATGAGGCGGTCCGGCACCGCTAGCATGACCATGTCCGTAGGCTCCATCAGCTTGGAGATGCCAAGTTCGGCAAAGGCGTCAAAGGCCTGTAAAAACGATCAAATGATGAATCATCAACCAACACATGAAATAATCTGCAACGTTGGTCTTTTATTTAACCAATAGACGATCACCTTCTTGTTGTTGTGCTGGATGTCATACGGGTCCAGCATCTCATAATTTCTACACAAAAAAGGGGAAGACAAAATAAACAAGTGTATGCTGTAGAAATAGATTAATAAAAAATAGGTTGTAAATAGACACTTTAGAATTATAGTGGAACACTGAGCACATGTCTTGGCCTCACACACACACACACACACACACATGCCCTCTCTGTCACCCACACACACACACACACACCTACACTGGCCCTTCGTAAATATCCTGGGAACGACCTTCTAGCTAGCTCGTCCCATCCCGAAAGAGATAAGACTCTTAAAAGACTCCCGAGCCCGGTAGAGAATCTTCAGAAATCAACAAGTGAATCGTGTCTTTGTCCCGCACATGAACTCTTCAAGCAGAATCAATTAACCCCATATTCACTGAAATGAGAAACAGCATGCACACAGTACTGATGGCTGGAGAAGGAAGATGGGTGGGGACTGGAGGGTTGGACTACACCCTGTGCTCCAATGAGGCTCCTAAGTCTAAACCACGGGCCGCCTCCTACTTATTATGCGCACCAATCTGTCAGGAATCAAGCGAGCGGAGGCCCTTCCTACAGACCCGAGTACACGTATTCAGCTTGTGTGATACTCTGTTGAATAAACCTGATTGAAGTTCAACTAAAATCCTCCTGCAGTCTTTCCTGCACGCGTAGTCGAGAATTGGGTAAATCGCGACAATGCATAAAGAAGAGTACAATACTCTTTCTATCTGTAGAACAACTATTGTCAACAGGTTTCTCACATCTTTTCAGGTTGGAAGTGATGTAAAATAGCACAGAAGGCGAGGCCGTTCCTCCAGGAGGTGCTGAAGTTGGTGATCCTCACTCCCTTGTGACCCTTCGTGGCTTCCTGACACCAGTCCAGTAGAGACTGACTAGATGTCACTAGGCTGGGAGTGAGCAAAAAGCCCTAGAACACACAACAATAATAATATTGGGGTAGGATTGACAAAAATAATTGCATAGTCAATGATAACTCTTTACTCTGAGCAACATCTTGCACATTATTCTAAGTTATTTGATCAATTGGTGCAGCTTTAACATACTTCTGGAGCCCCGTCTGCAGGTCTTTTCTGAGGTGTTGTGACTTGTGACTCCTCTCTTTGCCTGGAGAAACACACAAACACAAAGCAAAGTGAGATATAACTTCCACAAGTTCTTTGAAAACATGTTTGTCTGGTTATTGATGATTGTATAAACCATGCTGCTAATGAGACCACATCATGTTAGAGGATTAAGAAATACAAGAACGTGATCATATATATTGTGTAGAGTTAGAGTTAATTCTTGTACAACCCCTCACCTTGATGCTTACTGACCGATCTTACCTTTCTTCTTCTAAACAACCAGCATTTACAGATACAAAGCCAAAGTCCAACTCTTCGTCCCTCATTTCCTTCCTTGAGTTTATTTCCATTGGTTCACCGTCTTTATTATCCTCTACATGTAGCCAGTCATCCTGAGAAGCAAGGGACCGATCAATCTCTTCTCCCAGGACCTTTTCAATGTCAGTTTCCTCAGACACGCATTCTACAGCCTTCTCTGCAACAGGTGTTTCTGTAAAGGTCCAGCCTTCACTGATTTCATCAGTGTCTTCTACAGCGTCTTCCTCAGGAAATTCTTCTTCTCCCATTGCTTCTAGCACGTCGCGTTCCAACTCCGATGAGCCATTGTCTTCTCCTTGGATCGTGATGAAACCTCCTTCAGAAATCACACTTGAATCCAGCGATGTTGAGCTTTCCTTAGTTTCCTTGCCAGTGGCAGATGTCTCCTCTGGGGTTCTCTGAGATGATTCCATTTCTAGAGGGAATACATCGTCTGCGGGTGGTGTGCTGTCTGAATAAGTGGCACTAAGACGTTTCTTGGCCCGTGGCAATGGAACTGGCAAGCTTGACTGCTCGTTCTGTTGGACTGGTTCATCACCAGTGTTGTAAGTTACTAGGTCCAGCAGGCGGGGACCTGGTGAGTCTGAAATTGTAGTGCCATCTGGGAATGAACCACTGAGGCGTTTCTTTACTCTTGGTTTTGGTACAGGTATGCTGGAAGCGCCTGGTGTCTTCTCTGAAGTATGAACAACCTCTACTTGAACCCTGATCTCAATGGGCAATCTACTTCTCCTCAACTTTACGGGAGTCACTAATTCTGTCGATGAGTAATGTTGATCACCCAAAAGAAGAGAGGGAAAGCTTTTGCTATCTTGCACTTTTGGCAATTCTTTATCTAGATAATGTAGCTTTGCTGCCTGCTCCTCTTCTCTATCGGATGGCTTAGATGTGCTCGCCATGGCTGTAACGTCATCTGGGAAGGAACCACTTAGACGTTTCCTCATACGCGGTACAGGAATACAACGAGTTGTTTGTTTGCCCTTCTCTGCTTCTGCTATATCTGATGAGTCTTCTGTTTTCTGGGAGGATGTGATGTCAACTGTGACAGCAGATGTGTCACCGGCAGCATTTGACTCTTTGTTATTGGCAATTTTGCCAGTTTCGCTTGAGGGAAATTTCCTGCCACGTTGTGGAAGACATATCTTCTTGATGATTGAAAGAGAAACAGTTTGCTCAACGTGAAACATCTCTGGTTCAGGATTTGGGGTAATGCTTTTGATTTCCTTTGTTTCTGAGGGAGGAATTACCAGAGAAGAGGCCTGGACAAATGTATTCATGTCTTCCTTAAACCATTCTAAAGTATGAGTGGTTTGCTCTGTGTCCACCTGTAGAGCGGCACTTCCGACAAAGTCTGTTTCTTGAGAGCGTTGTTTGATTGTTTGGTCTGATTGTGAAGGGATCCTTTGAGTGGCTGTTTGAGCGGGTTTATCGATGCTCCGTAAAGGTTCAAGAGCACCTGAGACAACACAGCTTCTCTTACGTGGTTGAGGGGGAACAGGGTTTGTAGTTTTCAAAGCAGAGCTGACTTGGGCTTCCATATACTGTTGGTCATTAGTTTTGGAAACAAGTGTCTCTCTCGTCACGCTGTCTTTTCTCCTCAGAGGCTTGAAAGGGGTTTCAGGTGGCAAACTGCCATCTCTTCTTTTTACACGAGGAGGCGCAACAACATCCATGGATATTTGCACGGATTCAACTTCCCCTTTCTTTCCGTCGTCACCTGGGTATGAAGTTACTTGAGCACCTCTTGCTTGAGCATGGCCATTCTGAGGCACACAAGGAATGCTCCTGGCTCTTTTCTTTATGCGGCAAGATGGGGCAGCGGCGGGCTGTATCTCACCAGATTTTTGTTTGCGTTCTGGAGTTAAACTATCCTTTCTTCTGAGTGGGCGTAATGGAGTAGTGGCTTTTTCCTGATCAAACCTTTTCTGTTGAGGTTCTGGAGCCTTTCTCTTGGGCTTTCTGCCTCGGATAGCAATGCCATCTTGTGGTCCAACTGGACTAATGTCCTGAATATATGAGGGTTTGTCCATGAGTTTCTCTATGTCAACATTAGAATCTGTCAGTGACACATTGGATGTAGGCTGCAGGGAAGTGGCATGAATTCCTTCCGTGTTTATTTGTTGGGGGCTTAAGGAAGAGAAAGGACAAGCTTCAGAATGTGCTGTTCTTTGTCATATAGGTGTACCATGCACCTTATCTCCAACCAATTCATATTTTTCAATATTCTGCTTTACTTGTGTACATGCACTGTCATTGAAACAAAACAGCAGCATATAAAGTACATAATGTATAAACAAAGTTTACAAGACTCACTTAAAGCACCACAAAAACAATTGCCATTCCATATCACAATGTTAATCTTAACTGCCATCACAGATAGTTGACCGTCACAATTTCCTGAATAGTATTCGCTCATGAGTGGAACAAGAGACAATGTTATCACCAACAACGCAGAACATATACACGATCACACCGTGCAACCAAACACTTTACTGGGTCAATGTCCCCAGGCACTCACCCTTTATCCAGCTGTGAAGAAGTTGACTCAGTTCTAACCTCATCCTGTTCTGCCTCCGTCTGTTGCCTTGCTAACAAGCTTTCAATATACACTGAACAACGTGAGTCCTGCCCTGTGAGTGATCTTTCCTTTGTATGCCATTGTTCAAGAAAGGCCTCTTGTTCCTCTGCTTGTTCACTACCCTCCTCCTTTGATATTTCAGTGATATCTGCCTCTGTTAGTGGTGGCCATTTTTTTATGCTCGCACTAACCAAAAACCTGTCCTCATTGTCGGTAGTTGGTGATGGAGACGCTGATCGATCACCTTCCGAGTCCAACATGTAAGGCTCAGCACTTGCTTGATACTCAATGTTATGTTTGGTATAAATGTCTTCAGACTGGCCCTCTATCTTCTGCATGAAGGCAGTGCTGCCAGAGAAATGTGTTGAAAACTGGTCTGAAGAGGTCAGTGTCTTGTCTTTCAGATCCATAGAAGAGGCAGCCATGGGTTGGTGCTCCTCTTCAGCTACAGTGGAGCTGGATGGCCCCAAAATGGATGCTACTATTTCGTAACTGTGAGACATGGATACTGGAGTGAGTGAGTGAAACCTGGAACCATGCAAAAATAATGGTTCCAATAAACATTTAACTCATTATACAAACCAGTGAGTACTGGAGAAAGTTAAATAAATTGGCATGCAAATGCTGTACAGTTATTTTCTTTAACCCAAAATGTAAAATGTGAACATCTGAAGAGAAAGTGGAAGTGGAATGTGAACTATCTCCATTTAGGGCAGGGGTGCTCAATCAGTCGATCGCGACCTACCAGTCGATCGCGGTGTAGTACTGGTAGATCGCATGACATAAAAAAATGTGTCCCACCCCCCCGTAATAGCACGTCTTTGTTCTTTTATTAAACTAAATAGCTGTCTGTTGTTGATCGTATCTACACAACAGCATGTCATTTTGTCTCTACGTGTCGTGTTAACACTTCTCGGCTCTCCGTCTCGCGCGTCGCAGAGTGCGCGCATCGGGACAGAGCAAAAAAAATCCCCCCCCCCTGTAGGTAGATCATTTTGACTTGGTCATTTTATAAGTAGCTTGCATGCTGAAAAACTGTGAGCACCCCTAATTTAGGGTTAACAATATTTGATGCGAACTATGACGCATGCTTCATACTATTAGTTTCAGGTCAGTCTTACACTTACCCTTTGTGTAAAACACCCGCAATAGCGTTTACTAATGCTGACTCTTCTTCTGTTGCTGACAAAGAGGACTCTGCTGGCTTTTCTGTAATGGGTTCCTCTGCTTCCAATACTTCCCAACCCAAAACTCCCGGTGGCTCTGATATGTCCAATGGTTTCTTCCCTTTTGTCTGGTCTACCTCTGCTACTGTACTCTCTAATTGTGATTTGCTGAGGACCCAGAAACAACAGTTTAATGCATGATCCACAGAATTTGGTCAGTAACACACTTTTTTTTTTGGAATGAAATACAGTATTCACAGAGATACCGCAATTTCCCATGCACTGTATTGTCAAGTTAAAACAGCTACCAAACAGTCCACGTTAGGCAACCCCTAAACTGACCCCCTTTCACAGCAAACGATGCAAGAGCACTGGGCTCGTCTACTTACCCGTCATCTACACAAAGGTCTATGTTTTGCTTCGCACCATCTTTGAATTTCTCCTCTGTCATAAAAGCAAACAGTAAAAATACATAAAAAGAAACAATACATAGAAAGGTGAATCTTCACACTGTGAATGTCTCACCATTTGCAAGTGTTGTGCTGGGGAGGCTAGGAGATGTAGAGGGAAGACCAGGCACGTGTTGTGGTGTATGCTTTCCAGTAGAACAGTGGACTTGAATGATCATAGTTTCTCTCTCTGCTGAATCCAATTGTGAAATGCTGGGGAGTCCAGGGATTTGAGTTAAATGTGGACATGATGGAGCCATTGCTACCATGTACTTCATTTCATCTTCGTCATCTTTGGCTGGGAATTTTGCAATGACACAAATCTTGTCATTCTGCAACCTGTGAGACAAGGGCTTGCTGTGTGTTGTCCTAGTTTGTATATTTATATATTCAGAGCTAAGCATCCTTGCTGATGGGAGACCTGGGATACATGAAACGCATGAAGCAGACGAGTATAAGCTGACCATGTTTGGTTGTCTGTTTCCAACTGGAGCAGAAGGAAAACCATGTACTCTGGCTTCTTTTGGGCAGGACATCACTGATCTCACCATGCTTTGTGTGCTGTAGCAAGAAAGCTGGTCATGTTCAGTAAGTGGGGAACTTATTTGTGGCTTTTTCTTCTGAGGCTTTAGCAAAAGTGGTTTTGTTTCATTCAGCCACCCTGTGTTTGGGATTGTAGTCATGGAGGCAAATCCTTTGTGACTTGAAGCACTGGGACAGCAATGTACAAAACTTATCATATCGGGTTCAATCTTGGATTTGGTCCGAGGTGCAGAGGGGAACCCAGGGATTGTCGATGCTTCTGGACAAGAAGGCACTAAGGCCCACATTGGCTTTAGAGTTTCTGTGTCTCGATTTGGACTGTGCATTATTAATGATGCCTCCTTTGATGGCTTATCACACAACGTGTGTGGATCAAAAAGCCATTGGCAGTTTGAGGTCTCTTCAAAGGATGCAAATCCTGGGAGATTGGATACTTTGGTGCAAACGGGTACAAGACTTAGCATATTGTATTTGGGAACGGATGGGAAGCCTGGAACCTTTGATGCTCTTGGGCAAGAAGGCACTAAGGCCCACATTGGCTTTAGATTTTCTCGGTCTTGATTTGGACTGTGCATTATTAATGATGTCTCCTTTGACGGCTTATCACACAATGTCTGTGGATCAAAAAGCCATTGGCAGTTTGAGGTCTCTTCAAAGGATGCAAATCCTGGGAGATTGGATACTTTGGTGCAAACGGGTACAAGACTTAGCATATTGTATTTGGGAACGGATGGGAAGCCTGGAACCTTTGATGCTCTTGGGCAAGAAGGCACTAAGGCCCACATTGGCTTTAGATTTTCTCGGTCTTGATTTGGACTGTGCATTATTAATGATGTCTCCTTTGACGGGTTATCACACAACGTCTGTGGATCAAAAAGCCATTGGCAGTTTGAGGTCTCTTGAAAGGATGCAAATCCTGGGAGATTTGATACTTTGGTGCAAACAGGTGCAAGACACAGCATATTGTATTTGGGAACAGACGGGAAGCCTGGAACCTTTGATGCTCTTGGGCAAGAAGGAACCAAAGCAAACATGTTGTTTGGTTGTTCTATGTTAATTGGTGAGTTGTTTATCCCAAACAGAATGTTCTTTTTTGGTCTGGAAATAAATGAACCCAGTTCAGCACACCATCCTTCTTCTGTGTACCCTTCAACTGATGAAAATCCAGGTATGGTAGAAACTAGGGGGCACAAAGGAAGAAGGTTGACTATATTTAGGCCATAATACACCGTTTGGGGATTTGGAATAGAAGGGAAACCAGGAACTGATGTTACTTTAGGACAGGATGGTACCAAGGAAACCATAGACTTCATTATCTTTTCGTTGTTATTTGATGTGTCAAATATGACCGTCTTCTTTGGTAGGCTCTTCAGCAATGACCCCACTTCTGTTACCCATTCTAGACTTATATCCCCATCAAGTGATTGGAATCCAGGAATTTTGGAAACTTGCAGGCACAATGGTACAAGGCTGATCATATTTGGTGCACCATAAATGTTTTGGGGATTTGGATGAGAAGGAAATCCTGGCGTCTGTGCCGCTTTTGGACAGGATGGTACAAGAGAAACCATTGCTTTCATTGCTCTCTTGTCTGCTTCACATCTGTCAATCAATGACACCATCTTTTCTTTCAATCTTGGTTCAAATAGTGGTTTCCTGCTCACTTTCCATTCTTTTAAAGTATGAGATGATGGAAATCCTGGTATTTGTGACACTTTTGAGCATGCGCTTGAAAAACATACCATATTTGTCTGGTCAATGTTATTTATCCTTGGTTTTGGGACCGAGGGAAAGCCAGAGATAAGTGATCGCATTGGGCAACTTTGTGCAAGTGACACAGCTCCTTTCATGTCTTCTTTCATTTGATCGTTATCCAGTCGTAATCTAGACTTCTTTTTCATTTGCTTCTCCCATAATGGCTGATGCAAAGTGCTCCAGTCTTTGCTGTCATCTTTCTGCATTGAAGGAAAACCAGGTATACTTGATGCGGCTGGGCAAGATGGAAGGAGATTGACCCCACTAAAACCATTGTAGGTTCCTGTAGGTCCCAGGGCAGATGGAAATCCAGGGATGCAAGCTTGTTTTGGATGTACCGGGGCTAAAGCTGACATGGCTCTCATGTCATCATTGTGAAGTCTCTCTTCAATCATAACTATGTTTGTGTGTGTCTGTGTTCTGTAATCTGTAGCCCAGCTTTTGCTCAATGGTTTAATTAATGATGGAACACCTTCAATGCAAGAGGCTTTGGGGCAAGATCTTAGAAGGCTTGTCATATCTGATCCATGATGTGCTAAAGTAGGTTGTGTAATCGAGGGGATACCTGGGATGCAAGCATGTCTTGGACAAGTTGGTACCAAACCTACCATTAGTTTAACTTCATCCCTGTATTCTGGTGATGCTCTCATTTCAACAAATTCTCTTTTTACTTTGTTTTCAAAAAGTGGAGCCTGCTGAGATACCCATGGTCTGTTGTTAGGTTCATTGATAGATGGGATACCAGGTATACTGGATACATTTGGACAATTGGGATAAATATCTACCATATTTGGTCCATAAAAAACTAAACTGCATTGTGGTGCAGAAGGAAAACCTGGATGTATAGCCTTCCTGGGGCAAGAGGGTGACAGTAAAAACATTTGGTTATTGGTCTTTTCTTCATCCTTTAATGTATATGGCTGGAATATTTCCTTAGTTGTTGATTGTTTCTCCCATATTGCTTTTTGATCTATAAGCCAGTGTTTTTCATTCATGGGCAACCTGGACGGCATGCCAGCAACACTAGTCACACTGGGACAGACATCCATGAAAGTGGACTGTTGGTATTCCATTTCAGGCTTCACGTCGTTTGGCACATATTGTGCACAAGGTTGGAAAGAGGTTTTATCCACAATGTCCTTATCCTCTGAAGACGTATCCCAAGTATACTTGCTGTCCAGTGGGTATTCATCTGTTAGTTGAGCAGCAACATTGAATTCAAATCTATCGCTACCTGTTTGATATATTGGCATTGGATCTGCTATCCCAGCTTCTGTAATTGTCTTCATTTCATCACCAGTGTCCAACATTGTGGAAGAGAGACAAACCATTTCTATTTTCTTTTCCATTTCTTCTTCTAATGCGTTTCTAGCCGCATCTGTAGTCACCTTTGGTAGCTCCTCCCACAGTATGGTCTGGTCCGTAGGACATCCTGTAGGTGCCTTTGGTAGCTCCTCCCATACTATGGTCCTGTTTGTTGGATGTTTTGGTAACCGCTGCTCTGCATTATTTAATTGGGTTTGGGATGGAAGTTGTACTGCACCAGCAACTGGGCATGATGGTTGGAGTGAAACCATGTTTTCATTTCTAAAGAGAAGGTAAATTAAAGTAAGTTATGGTCAAAGTTGACTGTTGAAAGATACCAAGTAAAAATTGTAATAATGTAGAAATGTGTAAAAGCCTTCCCACAAAGTATTTTGTAATTCTACATATTTTTTATCATAATAGAATACAAGCCTGGTACAATGTACCTCAATCAATTAGTGAGAAAGTAATCAGTGCTTGACAATATAATTACAACAAATTTGCCTATAGCAACATTATGAATAGCACTCTATATTACTACTTATTATCAACCTTATGTTAAGTTTTTTACAGTAATGCATGCAAGTTCAACACATGCACTCCAAACCACCTGTGTTAAAACAAACCTCCACAAGAGCTAACGAGCTGCACTGCAAACCAAACAACATGACACGGCAGGTCGATTCCACAACTACAGCTACAACAGGCAGTGCTGTAAAGCCAACATTATTTCTGAATAAAAAATTACTTTAAATGATTTAGAGTAATAACCTTTAAAGTAAATCCCCTTTAATAGTCAGGATTGCAAAATCTAAAAAGCGAAGTGCGTAAATGTTGATCATGAAGCTGACATGCGTTGACGCTACAATGCTGACGCTACAATGCCACTATGAACAGCAAGAAATAAAGCCTACCTCAAAAGGACATGATAAACCAAACCCATGCAACACACACCATGACTCTGAGAACGATGTGACGAGCAGAGGCCAACTACTAGCCTCTCTTCTACTCATGTGATGTACCCTGTATCCACAGTGCACAACGATGAGTAATGAGGTCCATCAGCTCTACTGACTCTCTTTCATGGGCATGAACCATGACGCTCCACAGTCACTACAACAGTTTCTGCTGAAGTAATTCTACTCGGCCCTGAGCGCCTCAGAGATCAACTATCTGGTGATGTGGTTTCTGTAGATGGCATTGCTCTAGCATCCAACACCACTGTAAAGAATCTTGATGTTATCTTTGATCGGGACTTGTCCTTTAACTCCACGTGAAGCATATCTCAAGGACTGCATTCTTCCATCTACGTAATATTTCAAAAATCAGGCACATCTTTTCTCAAAAAGATGTAGAAAAATTGGTTCACGCGTTTGTTACTTCGAGACTGGATTGCTGCAACTCCTTATTATCAGGCTGCTCTATAAGTCTCTTAGGTCAACTCCTTATTATCAGGCTGCTCTATAAGTCTCGTAGGTCCCTCCAGTTGATCCAGAATGCTGCAGCTCGTGTTCTCACTAAAACTAAGAAAAGAGATCACATGACTCCTGCACTAGCTGCTCTGCACTGGCTCCCTGTAAAATCAAGAATCACTTTTAAAATTCTTCTTTTAACCTACAAAGCCTTGATTTGTGATCACTAAATGCAGAGCTACTTGTAGTTCCTTGAGTCCTAAACAAAGTAGGATGGGAGTCAGAGCCTTCAGTTATCAAGCTCCTCTTTTATGGAACCAGCCACACCTTCAATCCTGGAGGCAGACACAGTCACCTCATTTAAGAGTAGACTGAAGACTTTCCTCTTTGACAGAGCTTATAGTCAGGGCTGAATCAGGTTCACCTGGTCCAGCCCCTGGATATGCTGGTATAGGCTTATAGCTGCTGGGGGTCGTTTAGGACACACTGAGCACCTCTCTCCTCTTTTCTCTCTCCTTGTGGATTCATTTTTTATCTCTCTATTGCACATGACTAACTCTGCTTTCTCCCCGGAGTCCTTTTGACTTCACGTCTCATGGGGTCCGATGACCCTATGAGACGGCATAGATCCTGTCTGCCTGATGGGTCATCGAATCTGGATCGTGGAATATGCCTACTACCAACTATTCATACAGTCTGTCAGAATAACTGCAAGCATAACACACAAGGAATGCAGATTATGTAGATGGTGCTGAGATTAAATGCATCACCAAATTGCACCACTAAGCAAACCAAGGCAACCCACCTCTTCCTAACACTCAAGAATAGAGGCATGTCAGGAATGGAGTGCCACATTCTGAAATGCGAGTTTCTGAAAACAGAGTTGAAAAGCACATGTTTCAAAGCCGACACTGCTGACATCACAGAGAGAACTCCAACTCCAACTCTCCAACTCACCCTTTTTCTAGAACAGCTGTTTCTTCTTCAACCGTTATCCAAAAGCTCTGTTCATCTTCATATCCCTCCAAAGCTGAACAATCATGGGATTTATTTTTCTCCGTGTCAAGATCTAATTCGATTGGAATGGCTTCATTCCATACCATCTTAATCCCATCAACTCTGGAGGATGGCTGGTCCAAAGAATGTGATAATGGTAAGTCTTTGACATCGGCCTCGGTGACGGGGCAAGTTGATGCCTCGATTGTCATTCTTGGTTGTGTATCCTCTGGTACATCTTGGTCTGTTAATATGACCAGTTTTGATCTCTCTCTGACAGAAGCCCTAAAAACAGAACGTTGTTCCAGTGACGGCTGTTGATCCGTAAGATATTTTCTTTCATTTCCAATTCTAGAGGTTGTTCCTTGCCACCCCTGTTCTGAATGGTGCAAATCTGTGGATGGTAGCCCAAGAACAGAGGCTTTCTTTGGGCAAGATGGCAACATATTTACCATATTTGTAAGCCAATTTATTTCAGGCTTTGGTACTGTTGGGAAGAAAGAACTGAGTGCGATGTTTGGACGAGAACGGGAACGATGCTTTGAAGAAAATGCACTGCATTCTTGCATCTTCGTCATCGCCACTGGCCAGCTCCCTACTTTAGAATCAGAAACAATTGATCCTCTTGAGGAGAAACCAATGATACGTGACTGCTGTGGGCAACATGGCAGCAACTGTACCATATCTGGCTGTGTGTCCACAATGGCATCAACAGCTCGGGGTCGAGGAGCGGATGGAAATCCAGGGTTCAGAGCTTGTCGTGGACATGATGGAAGCATACTCAGCATTATTTCTTTTTCCCTACGTGATGTCTCCTTCATTGTTAAATCTTGGTTAACAACTCCATACCTTCTATTGAATGATCTTTTCAAAATTACATTATTGTTCACATACCAGCCATCCAAATCTGTTGCTATATTCTTTGCAGGTAAACCTGGAATAGCACTGTGCTTAGGGAAAGTGGCTAGAGTTGTTAACATGCTGTGAGCCTCTCTCGTCATAGCTTCCACTGGTCTCGCTCCTGCCTTAGAGGGAATTCCACAAATAGATGAGTGTTTAGGACAGGGTGGCAACATTGATACCATAATCCGAGCCACTGCCTTTTCTGTAAAATACATTGTATTGTCATGTATTACTGACAGTCTCCCTGGGTTTCTTATCAATGGCCTTTCCCATACAAGCCTTTTAAACACATTCCATTCTGCCTCATCAGAACAACTGTGGTATCTAGAGGGTATTCCACATACGCTGGAATATTTTGGACATGTAGGCAATAAATTGATCATACTTGGTATATCTGATAACACCTGACATGGCACAGATGGAAAGCCTGGTATACAGGCTGTATGTGAGCACAAGGGCAATATTGATACCATATTTCTGATCGTATCACAATCAGAATAGAACAAATTAACATCCAGTAAATGGAATTGAACTGCCGACTTCTCCCTAGGAAGTAGCAGCGACGTACTTTCCATTAGCCACTTGAATTGTTTGCTGGCGTCTCTTAGTGGCATTCCAGGAACTCTAGATTCTTTTGTACAACTGGGCAATAAATTCACCATAGTTGAGCCATCTGCTAACGTCAGAGTCAGAGCAGACGGAAACCCAGGGGCACTAGCATTGTCAGGGCAAGAGGGTAATATTGCACTCATACTGTCAGTGTTCTCGTCAAAACTGAAATCTACATTTAGAATCTGTCCTTTCTTTTTGATGACTGGACGGCTCCATTGTAGAAGTTTAGAAGCAAACCAATCATTGCAGCTAGAAAAACAGACTTGTTGTCCAGTCTTTGAAGGCCAACCAGGGACTTGACTATGCATGGGACATGAAGGCATTACATTCACCATGCTGGGTTCTTGTGGAGCAGAGGGTAGGCCAAACACTTTTGCTTTGTGTGGGCAACTTGTCAGGATATTGACCATATCTTTAGGGATATATGTGTCTTTCAGTATCCACTGAACAACGTAAGCTTGGGTTTTGTTCTCTGGTCTCTTGATGATCAATTGCCTCAAGGCATGCCAATCTTTGTTGTCTAAAATGTTTTGATTTTGAGACAGCATTCCAGGAGTTTGAGTCTGTTTAGGGCATATAGATAAAATATTGACACTACTCTGTAACATCTTCTGGGGTCCTGTGGGCACACCTATACCTACAAGGCAGGTACTCACAGGGTATGAAGGCAACACTGCCGCCGTACTGAACATTTCTCTTTTGTTAAGATCCTGACTTGCACCTGGGGAATTATCAGGAATACATAGTTCCCCTTTACATAAAGGATTCTCTATCAAAATGTGGCTGTTCATATCCAAACCCTCACCGTGAGCACCAACTGGCTCCTTAGAGATTAAATCAATGACCTGTTTTTGTCTTGGTAAACTAGGTTCTTGACATGGTGCAAGAGTACTGGGCACACATGGCTCTTTTCTTGGCACAGAAGGAAAACCAGGGATGGTTTCCTTCGAGGTACAAGATGGTAACATACATACCATATGTTTTATATATTCTTTATCCTCATTTGACTTTTCCTGAACCAGAGGGGGATAACTTCTCAATGGTCTTTCTAAAATAAATTCCCTTAAAATATACCAGTTGTCATTATATGCCATGTGTCCTTGTCTACCATGCATACCTGCAACCATTGTCTGTTTGGGGCATGTAGGGAGAAGACTAGCCATACTTGGAGTAGTTGGAGCCTTCTCTAATGGTGCAGAAGGAAACCCTGCAGCACTAGCCTTTCTAGGACATGTTGGCAACATGGCCACCATGATTTTAACCTCATTAGTATCAGAGACCTCTTGCTCCTGAACACCAGACATATACAAAACAAATGCTTCTTTTATCAGCAATTGTTTCTTCCAAAGAGAACCACTGTCCCACACAAGATGTTCAAACCCAGTCACTTCTCCAACAGAAGCCAACCCTGGAATACTGCACATTCTGGGACATATAGGTAAAAGACGTGTCATATTTGGCTCACGTTTCAAAGCAGACGGGAATCCAGGAATACTTGCAGACCTGGAGCAGGACGGTATTAAGTCGACCATTTTTGAGATTCCTGTACAACCCTCATAAGGAGAACTGTAAATCAAATTTAGGAGTAAAGGAAATCTGCTGCTGGGTAACTTCTGAGGCAATAATCTCATATCTGACCAAGCTGTAATGTTTGACTGATGTAAAGATGGCATGCCAGGAATCGTGGAACATTGTGGGCAGCTTGATTGTAATGTAATCATACTTGGAATGCCTACTGTTGCTCCACTCTGAACTTCAGGCGGTACAGTGGATGGTGAATGGGAGATAGCACTCAATGTTGTACATGATGGACCAAGTTCCACCTCAGATAAGTACAAGCACATTTCTTCTCCACTGTCTTCAGAGCTTGCTAGCACAGCTTCCTGTGTAATGCTCGTATCTCTTTCACACAAAGGTCTCTTATCCATGGACCAAGCCTCTGGTTCACTTCTCCCTTCCTCCGCACAATGTTGTGGGTCAAAACCATGCTCACCAACGTTGGGTGTGGAAGATGACGTAAAAACCACATCAACTTCTTTTCTCTGTTGAGATAAATTGCCTGTTGGGTCTTGCTGCGCTGAGAGAAACCCAAACAAATCCGTTCTTGAAGAGACTTGCCCTGGGGCGTTCATGGTGCATATGGGTTTCTGATCCATAGTGGCTATTGGAACAGCAGGGCTTATTTTTGTATTTTTTTGTAGGTTCTTCCGCTGTGAGATTTTTGCAATGGACCATTCTCCAGACGGAGCAGCCATGCTCTCTTTTCTGAAGGAATAAAGTTTGATGTCAGGAAAAATGCCGAAACATCATCGATGTATGTTTCACCATCATAGTTTACTTTGGCATCGAAAGTGTTACATGATGGAACAGGGATTTTAACTGATAGAGTAACAAGCTACACTTACCCCAAATCCACAGTTACAGCTTCTTTTTTATGGGCCACTCCTGCCCCATCTATCGGTTTTGTGTCAGAGGTTGTAGCAATTTGAGGCAGCACCAGTACCTGGAGGGGTCTGGGAGTGGGCTGGGGATTGGTAGGAGAAAGGGGCTGAATGTGTTGAGCGGGCTCTGCTTGGGGTGTTGAATGTCCTAACTGAATGGACATCATGGACAAGTGACTTCCTGGTTTAACCAAAGGCTCGTTGACTGGAGCAGAGGTATAATCTTGACCATCCGGGTTTAGCTTAGGTGCCAGAGTGAAGGGAGGAAGTGTTCGCTGAAGGCTCGTCCTCGCTGGCCTCGATTCTGTTAGATTCATCTCTGATTTTGGCATCTCAAAATATGTGAGCCCTTGGGCTACAGGCTTTCTTGTGCTTAGGGACATAATTGAGGCCATACTCTCAGGTCTGAGGGACAAACACATGAAGATCAGAGTTATGACGTCAGGATAAACGTCTCCACCGCAGCAATGCAGTCCATATCCAGGCCATAATCGCAGAATCCAACTGAACAGCACACAAGCAAATGAGCAACGGGACATTGAACTAAAGATGGGATTCAAACCAGAGTCACCAACTAAACAAGCATTGTGGAGATAAATCACGGAATGAATCCCCAGGTCTTGCCAAGCAGCCACAGCCTTATAAATAATACACATCACATCACTGGGCACTAGATCAAGATGACTTTGACTTGATGCAAAGCATGTTTGTGATGATCCCATACTCTAGGCAGCTGAACAAGCAGCTGAACAAGCAGCGCATCTTTGCAGTGCTGGAGCATTGCCACACGTCATGAGCCTCACAGGATGCTAGACGGAGGGTACCACCAGATCTTTTTTATATCTAAATTATATATTTCCCTTTTGTCGAGAGACATGCGACCCTTTACCAATATATTTGAATGGTAGGGCTGGACCCGAACGCTATTCTGTTGAATGTTTGTTGGGTTCATTTGGTTTTCAATGTTGGCATTCAGACATACGCTTATTTATTATACACATTTATCCCTCACATTACAAACATGCATAAAACACACCAAACCTTTTGGAAAATGCTTCTTATTCAACAACAAAATGTCAAACAACAATACTGTAGATTGTGTAGAACAACCCTACAAATAAATGACTTCAAACAAACCCAAAGACACAAAGTGGCTCCAGGTCGAGTCTACCAAAGCTCTAGAGACCAGCTTGTCCACCTTTAACCCTAACTTGAGTAAAGTTCTTTAATCTGACAGAGTTCTCCATTGAACCGAGAACTCTTTCAAACATTCCCAGGAACACGTTGAAGCCATACGCATGGTGAGTGTGTTTATTCCTCTGTGGGTTCCTGTGCCTTCATGCTGCGTGGCGCCGGTGGAGACGGGTCTCTGCTAAAGCTGCATGGAGGGGGTTTCGATGGCTACGGGTATAAAGTAAACCCCCAAACCAGCGCTAGCCGTGACACGTCCAGCAAGGACATAGCAGGACGGACTTTTCTATGGACTCCTCGGTTTGTCTAAATATCAAGTGCAAGTCCACAATGTCCAGTCCACTAACTTTTTTAAATAATGTTTAGTTCCAGTCAGTCACTCATTTACTTTGGCTTCCCCATGTTGCACTGGCCAGGTAATAAAGACAAAAAATTGAGCTTGTGAACTACAACCGGTATATATCCGTTATAGAAATCGGTAAATCAAAGCAATGATCTGGAAACGGCAGCGTGGAACCAGCAACCCTTTCACAGTCCAGGGAGTTGTTTGAGTCCATGGTCACGCAGCGAGTTGCTTTACGCGTTAATCTGTCCAAAGTGTTCTGTGCTGGTCTTCAATGTTTCACCAACAACTGCTGAGTCAGGATCAGTGGAGTCTAACCTCAGCTGAACCCGGCTTTACTCTGTGGCTACGTATAACCCCACAAGCCTTTAAATACATGGGATCACTGTTGTTATCTCAACATAACAGATCTGTGAAACTAAATACATAAAAACATCATACATTACATAATGTAATGCTGAAGTAAATAAATAGTACACACATTATGTAATGTAAAATGATAAATTCTCTGAAATGAGACATTAAATATATAAATTTAAAATATATTATGTTCACTTATATTGTAACTTCAGTGTTTCCCCTACCATTGTAACAGGGTGGCGGCCCGCCCCCCTGAAATCTCCGCCCGCCACCCTGTAATTTTCGTCTACCTACTATTGAAGTCACCCCCCCAAACACTTCTCGGCGAGCGCGCCAGAGCGAGTCGCGCTCCGGCATCGGGGAGCTCTGCTGCTCGCTCACTAGCACCACCACCCACCCCCACACACACACACACACACACACACACACACACTAGTCCCGCCCCCCTGAAGCTGTAAACCTAGGGGAAACACTGAACTTTAATGTATTCATGTTGTTGTTGTTGTTGTTGCTTGTTCGTCCTGTATTTCTTTTGCTCAATCATTTAGTCAAATTAAGGTCCACACACGCTTATTTTAACCCTTACAACCCATCACATGTTCTTCATTGGTGAGTAGAGGTCTCTAAGCTCCGCCCCCGGATGAGTTTCCTCAGCTGTTATGAGTGAACTGCTCTCTTAATCCATCCAACACCACACACAGATGCCATGGCCAGCATATCTGGGGCGGGATTAGTCTTTAGAGTCATGCCAACCACATATTATTGTCACACACAGCCGATGAAGAGGAAAGCGCTGGTCTGAACTCACGCTGCCGACGTCTTCACCACCTCGGTTCCAAAGCGAGCGTCTCTTCCCGGCTCTGGCCTCCGGCCGGCCGGCGCTCTGGGATCAGGGTCTGAACGGCATGAAGCCACACGGTTAGCCACGGCGCCTCAGGGGTCACTCACTCTACTGGCGGTGTGTTCACGCTCACTTGTGGTACTCTGGTGGTCCTCTTCGCTCAGCGTGCTCAGCTGTCTCTTGAATTCTGAAAGGAAGGACGAGCGGAGAAGAGATGAAACACGAGATGAGCCTGATGTTCACATGGAGCTGCTAGGATGAGAACCACCAGCAGGGGGAGCCGTGTGCTCGCATCGTGGCTGCCTGTCACTCCTGGTTGATTCTGTACCTGCATCCTGGTCACTGTGGAAGGTCGTGGCGATTTGGGATACGTGAGGCTGAGTGCGAGGAGGAAGAGGAGGAAGAGGAGGAGGAGGAGGCCCAAAGAGCACCAGGGCAGGACTTAAAGGAGAAGGTGAGAGGGTCTCTACTGGAGGGGCCGGGGCTCTCCAGGAAGGAACGAATCCAGACCCTCCAGGGGGGGTCTGCTTCAGAGAGGAGGAAGCTGAGGGAGGGGAAACAGAGGGATGACGAGGAAACAGAGGGATGACGAGGAAACAGAGGGATGATGGGGTAATAGAGGGATGACGAGGAAACAGAGGGATGATGGGGTAATAGAGGGATGATGGGGTAATAGAGGGATGACGAGGAAACAGAGGGATGATGGGGTAATAGAGGGATGACGAGGAAACAGAGGGATGATGGGGTAATAGAGGGATGATGGGGTAATAGAGGGATGACGAGGAAACAGAGGGATGATGAGGAAACAGAGGGATGATGGGGTAATAGAGGGATGATGGGGTAATAGAGGGATGACGAGGAAACAGAGGGATGATGGGGTAATAGAGGGATGACGAGGAAACAGAGGGATGACGAGGAAACAGGGATTATGGGAAACAGAGGGATGATGGGGAAACAGAGGGGGGAAACAGAAGGATTATGGGAAACAGAGGGATTACGGTGAGGAGGAGAGAGGAGGGAAGTGAAGAAGGAATATCAATGGCATGTGCTTTCCAGAATCAGTCCATCAGGCTTCTCTCCAGTGTTAGTTCTGCATGTTTCTGAAGCTCCGCCCACTTGGTACAGCCGGTCCCGTGTCATATGGGATGTTTATGAAACCTACTGGATGTCTCTATCCTAATATAAACAGACTTTAATCAGTTTAACTCACAATGCATCAGTCTTCTTCAAGGTGTAGGGTATCCAAAATAATATAGTATTATTATGCTTCTTAATAGCTGCTCAGTGACTGACGTGTGTTGTGTTTAAGTATCGTAGGGTGTTGTACTTCCCATAGTTGTAAAGAATAGTGTTATAATCTGTGATTAAATGCATTCTGATGTTATTATTGTGAGGTCTGCATCAGACCTCCACCCTCTAAGTGCTTGTTGTTGTTGTTGTTGTTGTTGTTGTCTCTTAGTGAAAGAACAAGCACTAACCCCATGCACCACACACAAGGACCAGCACACGCACTATCAGCATGATTATTGTTATGGAGCGTTATGAATAGGGATGAGTATCAGAACATCTAACGCCTGTTACACGACGCCCAGCAGAGGAAGGGCGGCTTGAGAACAGAACCAGCTGGTCACCGGGCAGCTGACCACAGGAAGACCCCGGGTCTGGGGACCGTGTGTGTGCGGAGTGATTCATGAAGTGCTCCGGGAGCATGTGTGGCAGACAGTGACCTCATAACCTCATAACCTCAAAACTCATAACCTCATAACCTCAAAACTCATAACCTCAAAACCTCAAAACTCATAACCTCATAACCTCAAAACTCATAACCTCATAACCTCAAAACTCATAACCTCAAAACTCATAACCTCATAACCTCATAACTCATAACCTCATAACCTCATAACTCATAACCTCATAACCTCATAACCTCATAACTTCATAACCTCATAACTTCATAACCTCATAACCTCAAAACTCATAACCTCAAAACTCATAACCTCATAACCTCAAAACTCATAACCTCAAAACTCATAACCTCAAAACTCATAACCTCAAAACTCATAACCTCATAACCTCAAAACTCATAACCTCAAAACCTCAAAACCTCAAAACTCATAACCTCATAACCTCATAATCTTAAAACTGCATAATATTGTAACCATGTGACCTCATAACCTTATAACTTTATTATCTCATAACTTTATTATCTCATAACTTCAGAACCTAATGACTTCATAACCTCATTACTTCATAACTTCAGAACCTCATGACTTCAGTTCCTCATAACCTCATAACTTCATTACTTCATAACCCAACGTCTCAACTTCTCCAGCTACCGTCTGCACTGTTGGTCTCAATAAATAAACAGAACTCTTTCCTGTGAAGGCTGAGTGACAGTGGTCAGCAGGTCCGTCTTCCAATCAGAGGGTTGGCGGTTCAATCCCCGCCCAAGTCAATGTGTCCTTGAGCAAGACACTTAACCCTGAGTTGCTCCCTGTAGCTGTGACAACGGTGTGTCAGAATCAGAATCAGCTTTAATGGCCATGAAAGTTTTCACATACATGGAATTTGTCTCCGGTTCCACTTTGCTCTCTCATACACAATATACATTAAACTAGATAAATATAAATATAAAAAAGATTAAAAAAGACAACAAAAAAAAAGACAGGCAACATGTAAAGTGTCTTTGACTACCTTAGAAAGCGACATAAATTAAATGCATTATTATGTACACTACCGTTCAAAAGTTTGGAGTCTCGTAGAAATGTCCTTATTGTTCAAAGCTCTGTTTCTTCAATGAATCATAACTCTACATGTTGATGTGGTCATGACTATTCTCTGGTGTAGTGAAGTCTCTCCATGGTGTGTAGAGGCCCATCTCCATGTTCTAGTGGAACATTGTGTTATCGCCTTAGAAGACTAACGGAGGGGTAGAAAACCCTTTGAACCCTTTTGATGGGAGCGCAGCTGAAAACAGTTATACTGGTGAAGCTATAAAACTGGCTTTCCTTTGAGCCACAAGAAGAAAAACATTAATATTTACAATAAAAATCATTATTTATAACCTTGTCCATGTCTTGACTATTATATATTCATTTGATAAATAAAAGTGATATAGTCTGGTGAGCCCAAACCTTTGAACGCTACAGTGAAGCCACACACACACACACACACACACACACACACAGCCGGCGGCTGCAGCTGCGTTACATGGCGTCTCTGTGTTCGTCTCGTTGGCCGAGAGGCGCAGAAACTTAGGGGAGCAGGCGGGCTGCAAGAGAGGCGCCTGACATTTAGGAGGCCTCCATTCACTCTGCCACGAAGCTGGGGAAAGATAGGGGCGGAGGGAGGAAGATGGAGTAAATGCGTAGCCACAGGTGTGTGAACAGGCCTCCGACAGGCTCCGCCCCTGTACCTGTCTCGGGGGCCGACGGCAGGCTGCTGGGCCTGGTGAGGGCGGAGCTCAGCTCCCCCCCCGCGGAGGAGAGGCGAGCTTTGGGCTGTCTGGAAGCAGCAGGCGGAGGAGGTAAAGGAGGGATGGAGCTGGGAGGAGCTGAAGAGGAGGAGGAGGAGGAGGAGGGGGAAGGGGCAGAGGAAGGGAAGCCATGTGCTCTCCGGGCTGAGAGAGGAAGACGAAGAGATTTAAGGAAAAGTAGAGATGAAGAAATGGAAGAACAGAAGCATGCTGGGACTAACGCTGCCTGTGTCATTTAAAAAAGCCGAATTATAAAGAGCCACAATTTGAACAGGCTGTGAACTAGAAGAAGATTTATTTATTATATATAATAATAAATGTAAAGTTTATGGCAAAGAACGTTCACTTGAAGACACAAAGGCAAAGACAAAGGCCAAAGACGCTTTCTGGAGATGTGAGGTGGAATCACACAATACCTGTCTGTGAGCTATCAGAGAAAGAGGGAGTGTGGAGGGATGGATCGGAGGGGGAGGAGGAGGAGAAGGAGGAGGAGGAGAGGGAGGAGGAGGAGGCTTTGAAAGGGGTGAAGGTCGCGAAAGCCTCCAGGCCCTCAGCTGGAGAGAAGTCACCGTGGAGGCTGTGAGGCCTTCGAGGAGCTGAAAGGGTACGGAGAAAAGACAGGAGTGGAGGACAGGAAGTGGAGAGGGAAAGAGAGGAGAGAGAGGAGAGGAGAGAGGTGAGGAGAGAGGAGAGAAGAAAGAGGAGAGGAGAGAGGAGAGGGAGAGGAGAGGAGAAATTAGAGGAGAGAGAAGAGAGGAGAAGAGGGAGGAGAGAAGAGGAGAGAGAAGAGGAGAGGAGAGAGGGGGAGAGAGGAGAGGAGGGAGAGGAGACAGGAGAGGAGGGGTGAGATGAGGAGAGGAGAGAAGAGGAGGGAGAGAGAGGAGAGGGAGAGGGTGAGATGAGGGAGGAGAGGAGGGGAGAGGAGGAGAGGAGAGAGAGAGAAGAGAGAGGAGAGGGGAGAGGAGAGAGGAGAGAAGAAAGGGAGAGCAGAGGGAGGAGAGAGGACAGAGGACAGAGGGAAGAGGGAGAGGAGACAGGAGAGAGGAGGAGAGGAGAGGAGGAGAAAGAGGAGAGGAGAGAGGAGGAGAGAGAGAAGAGAGGAGAGAGAAGAGGAGAGGAGAAAGAGGAGAGAGGAGAGAGGAGGAAGGAGGAAGGAGAGAGGGGGGAGGAGAGAGGAGAGGAGAGAGGAGAGGAGGAGAGGAGAGAGAGGAGAGAGGAGAGAGGAGAGGAGAGAGAGGAGAGGAGAAGAGAGAGAGGAGAAATGGGAGGAGAGAGGAGAGGAGAGACAGGAGAGGAGAGGACAGAGGTGAGATGAGAGGAGAGAGGAAAGAGGAGAGGAGACAGGAGAGGAGAGGACAGAGGTGAGATGAGAGGAGAGAGGAAAGAGGAGAGGAGACAGGAGAGGAGAGGACAGAGGTGAGATGAAAGGAGAGAGGAGATGAGAAAGAGGAGAGGAGACAGAACAATGGTGAGTGGACCTAGGAGCCTAACCTCTTGAAACATATTCCTGCATCATCTGAGCCGTAGGGTCCAGATCTAGTTCTGTGTTTCTAGCCTGAAGCTGATTGGTCGAGGAGGAGGAGCGTTCTGATTGGCCGGTGGACGTTGAGCGTGGAGACAAACACACTGAACAACGAGCTCTTTATAAACTGTTGTCTCTACTCTCTCAACCTGTTTCTCCACATCTCACGTTGCTGATTGGCCGGTAGACAATGAAGAGGAGGAGGAGGAGGAAGAGGAAGAGGGAGGATACATTGAGTCTGAGCCTGTGTGAGGCAGAGAGATTCAAAAGGAGGGCATCTCCATTAATAATGTAATGTTACATAAGTCTCATAACAAATGAACCACATCACATCTGTGGGTTTGGAGTTCTGGGCCTAATCCGGTGTGAATTACACAATATCATGGCTAAATAATCTGGCCCGTGACACCAGAGCATCTCGAGGACCGATACCTGAGCCGGCACCGGGCTGGAAGATTTTGGGAAGCGCAGGAGGGTGAGCGCGCGTAAAGGCCGGCAGCGTGTAGGCGTAGGGGGAGGGCCGAGCATGCTGGGTAATGCTCGGCGGCCGTGTGCACGAGGAGGACGGAACGGGGGGGTCTGGGGGGTCAGGCGGGGCCGAGGTGGCGTCCATCTCTGAGGTGAAGACGAGCAGGATGGAAGAGGGGGAGAGAGGGAAACAATGAAAAGGACAGAAGGGTGCGAGGAGGAGAACAGAATGAAGAGGTGAAGAGGTGAACGTGGGGAAGTCAAAGGGAAGAGGAAAGAGGAAAGAGGAAAGAGGAAAGAGGAAAGAGGTGGACTGAGAGGTGTCTGTCGTGAGGAGCTCCAGGTGTTACCTGTGGGGCCGGCCTTCAGGACAGGCCTCCAGGCCACGTCCTGCACTCTGAGGAGAGAGGAGGCTAGGAGAGAGAACAAGGAAGAAGAAGAAGCAGAAGGAGAAGCAGCTTGAGAAGCACTTCCTGAATGACAGGAAGGAGGAAGTGGAGCTGAAGATCACAACGCACAACAAAAATGTGTAGAAGACCGCTGGTGGGACGAGAGGTATAAATATACCTCGATATATCAGATAGAAGCAGATATCATTGTTATTACTGCCTAATAGTCTTATTAGCAGATATCAGAGATCAGAGATCAGTCTTATTACTGCCTAATAGTCTTATTAGCAGATATCAGAGATCAGTCTTATTACTGCCTAATAGTCTTATTAGCAGATATCAGAGATCAGTCTTATTACTGCCTAATAGTCTTATTATCAGATATCAGTTATCAGTCTTATTACTGCCTAATAGTATTATTATCAGATATCACATATCAGTGTTATTACTGCCTAATAGTCTTATTAGCAGATATCAGAGATCAGTCTTATTGCTGCCTAATAGTCTTATTATCAGATATCAGAGATCAGTCTTATTGCTGCCTAATAGTCTTATTATCAGATATCAGAGATCAGTCTTATTACTGCCTAATAGTCTTATTATTGACATTTGTATGACCATTGCTCATATCCTGTATTCCTAAATAAGTATATATAACGGTTAAATGTTATTTCACAAGTTTCAAAAGGTGCCCCAATGTATTTTGCGATCAGTGGGGACAGAGAGCCCCTAAAGAAGACGTCCATGTCCCCCTGGCGGCCCCTGGTGGTGAGCTCACCAGGCTGCACTGTGTTTGACCTTCGCTTCTTCAGTCTCCTTCAGGCAGATCAATAGTTTAGCCGTATAACCTTCACAGCCTTAACCCGGGCCGTCGGTGTTAGGGCGGAGTAGCTCCGTCACGCCTCAGTGGGCGTGGTGCGAGCCTCACCAGTCACATGGGCAGCCGGTCCACAGCCGGCCCTCCTCTCCTCCGCCGCCTCCTCGTCGCTGTCCATGAAGTCGTCCAGGTTCCCGATGTCGCTCTGCTTCATGCTCAGCAGGCTGGCCAGACTCTGCATGTCCTCGTCTCTGTGGAGGAAGAGGAGTCTGAGAGGAGGGCGGCGCAGGCCGCGGGCGGCGCAGGATGGGGACCTACGTGGCCTTGCCCTCTTTGAGGAAGACGCAGGACAGGTTGAGGGTCAGCGTGGCCTCCACCACCTTGACGGACAGCGGCTTGAGCCTCAGCGTGACGTCGTACTGGGCCGGCGTGGCGCTGGCGAACTTCTTCATGTTGACGTCGGCCGACGCCAGCACCTTCCTGCGCCCCTTGGTCTCCTAGGCAACGGCGCCAACGGAGGTTGAGACACAGAGAACAATCCTCCTGGAGGAGGAGACATCGCTGCCCCGGTAACAACTCACATTCTCTACGACGAAGGTCCAGTCTTTGTCCTCGTACTCCTCGGCCGTGGGCTCCTGTTGGCCGACAGAAGCGTTAGCCTGGGCGGGTCCAGCTGGCGTCCGTCAGGCGGCGCTCCTCAGCTCCTACCTTGAAGAGCGTGACGGTGATGTCCAGGCTCTCTGGAACCTGCCACAGCACCAGGCCCCGGTAGGGGTTGGTGATCCCCGGCTGCCAGCTGTGGAGCTGACGGACACGTCCAATCACACTTCTTCAAACACAAGACCACCGGCCTGAGGTCTTTCCTCGCTGGTTTAAACCCGTTAACGGTTAACTTGAGAAATGAAACCGAAACTAAATGAAAAGGGCAAAACAACTATTTGGTAGTTTGAGCAGTCGATTGTGGTTTGGCTGTAAAAAGGTACGTGACGTACGGATCAGGTCAGAGTTGACGTGAACAACGGTCTCCTGGGTGAAAGTCTCGGGCTCTTGACCCAGACTTTGATGTGATAGGCCAACGCCAAAAATCTAATAGCAGGGTTCTTACACATGTTGACCAGTGGATTTCCATGACTTTTCCATGACTTTAAACCAAATTTCCACGACCAAAAACTGAAATAACGGTAAAAACATGAACAATTTAGAACATGTTGTGTATTGAGAGCGTACGCCGGCTTATATTTTGAGCATCTTTCTTTAAAAAACATATTAATTATTTCAAACTCGGCGTGATCATGACAAATTTCCATGACTTTTCCAAAACTTTTATGATTTAAGTTTTTTTCCCAGGCCTGGAAATTACCTTTTTAAAATTCCATGACTTTTCCAGGTTTTCCATGACCGTAAGAACCCTGTAATAGGAGTTCACTCCAAACCTAATTGACGATGCAGTTTTGTTTACAGGAAACATTATTTATGTCTTACAGACTAACAGACTATTCTTCCTCTTGGAATCGTCAGAATCCAGATTCCAAGTCTCCCCAGCTCCCCCCCGAGGTCTGTGGAGGCAGCGGCCCGACGAGTCTCGTCTCGTGGTCTCCGTTACCTTCGTGCTGTGACGTCGGCTTCTCCGGATCCACGACACCCTCAGTTTGTCCGGTTGCCTGGACAACGGAGCACAAACAACTTCTCGTTAGTTTCCAGTGTTTCTTCCATCGCTAGCTTCTTTACACACACCAGAGTGTACCGCACAGAGGACACACACACACACACCAGAGTGTACCGCACAGAGGACACACACACACACACCAGAGTGTACCGCACGGAGGACACACACACACACACCAGAGTGTACCGCACAGAGGACACACACACACACCAGAGTGTACCGCACAGAGGACACACACACACACCCAGAGTGTACCGCACAGAGGACACACACACACACCAGAGTGTACCGCACAGAAGACATACACACACACACACCAGAGTGTACCGCACAGAGGACACACACACACCAGCAGACAGATAGCAACCTCATGAGTGAAAGCATGTTTCAGGTCCATTCTCAGTTATATTCCAGAGTGAAGAACCAACGTTAGTAGATCCCATCAGCCAAGTCAACGTACAGACACAAATTGTTACGATAATCGCACATTTTCGCACGTTTGTCGTGAATTACGCTTTGCAAATATTCGCCTCCATCACCTCCATCCATCCACTCTCTTCCGCTTTGTCCGGGGTCGGGTCGGGGGGCAGCAGACCCAGCAGACTGACCCAGAATATTCACCTCAAGTTTCAATATTTCAACTTTGGCGGAAAATTCACCCGAAACGCCGAGATGTGAGAGCCAATCAGAATCGAGCTGCTCCTCCGTTGGTGAATGTAACTGCTGCTCTAGTGGAGCTGAAGAGATATTCAGACTAGAGGTGAAGGTCACCGAGCCTATGGGTGAGGTTATGTATTAAAATATATATATATATATGTATAAAATATTAATGTTCTGAACCCAGACACGAGGGTTGTTCAGACGTGTGTGTGACGTCCTCAACAAGTATGAAGTAGAACTAGTTGTTAGATCTTCATGGTGGATGAAGAAGATGATAACTGTTTCCACGCAGTAAAGCCACAGAGATAAGCCCCGCCCCCTATTAGCCCCGCCCCTTGCGCGAATTAAGCGAAATGCCACTAATAGTCACTTGAGTAAAGCGTTGTGAATATTCTCAATGCTTTTGATGTCGCTTTAGAGACTTCCACGTGACCGTCCCTCTGTTATCACCGACGGCCTGACACACACAGTCTGGCGTGTAGCTGCTGTGGGCGTGGCCCAATCAGATGGCATTAAACCAAAGAGCGCCTGCACTGATTGGCTGCACGCGAAACCAAACCAATAATACTTGTTCTGGATGTGGGCAGCGAGAGGATGGAGTGCAGATTCTGTTTGTCTGGAGACGTTTCAGAACTCCTGCTGTGTGTCGTGTTTGCATTATCACGAGGAGAGTGTCATCTACTTTCATGTGATGTCATGAGGTCTGAGGAAGGGCCCAGGAGACGGTGGCTGACTCCTCCCTCTGAGGGGACGAGCTCAGCCAGGAGGACATGAGAGAGGTCAGTGATGGAGAGGAAGTCTCCTGAGAACTGCTCTGATTGGCCGGATGCCTGAGCGTGTGTGTGTGTGTGTGTGGGGGGGATGCTGTAAACACTGAAAACATTCCCTCTGAGTCGTGGGAGACCTCCCGTCTGACTTCAGGGGGGGTGGGATCTCACTCTTACATAATCCTGAGTAACCAAGATGGAGTTGAGGCCTGAGGCTCCGTCACGTTTACCTTCCGACGATTCTTGTATAGAAGTCTATGCTTCATGTGTTGAAGCTGCATTCTCTCTCCTGACCACCAGGGGGAGACTCCTCTGGTTGTATAGAAGTCTATGCTTCATGTGTTAAAGCTGCATTCTCTCTCCTGACCACCAGGGGGCGACTCCTCTGGTTGTATAGAAGTCTATGCTTCATGTGTTAAAGCTGCATTCTCTCTCCTGACCACCAGGGGGAGACTCCTCTGGTTGTATAGAAGTCTATGCTTCATGTGTTAAACCTGCATTCTCTCTCCTGACCACCAGGGGGAGACTCCTCTGGTTGTATAGAAGTATATGCTTCATGTGTTAAAGCTGCATTCTATCTCCTGACCACCAGTGTAGACTCCTCTGGTTGTATAGAAGTCTATATAGTGACTACTTCTCTTGATGTATTCCCTCAGCATTGTCTCAGTCTCTAGTTTCTAGTCTTCTTCTATACAGCATGATGTCATCATTTAGTACTTTATGGTCATTTAGAGTCTACAGACTATGAAGCAGGGGACGCTTTAGGGGCGGAGCTACAGGGTGACACTTCTCAGCAAAGGTTATTCACGGCGTCTCTACGTCAACCCTCCGTTCACATAACTGATCGAAACAAAAAAGATTCTAAATTGTATTAACCCAGAATTGTAAATGAAACAAACGTGCGGCAGCTCCAGCGCAGTAATCCCTCTGGTCAGTCTCGGCCTTCAGAGGCCTGCTGCTCAGGTCACATGACTCTCACGACGAACGTGTGGAGAGAGAGAGAGAGAGAGAGAGAGAGAGAGAGTGACGGAACATAAATAGACGTATGCAGCGTTGATCTTCACAGAAGCTTCATATCAATCCTCCACCTGCTGCTCACAACTCAAGGCCTGTTTCACCGCTGGAGTATGAGGGGGTGGAGTATGGGGGGGAGTATGAGGGGGTGGAGTATGGGGGGCGGAGTATGAGGGGATGGAGTATGAGGGGGTGGAGTATGAGGGGTGGAGTATGAGGGGATGGAGTATGAGGGGTGGAGTAGGAGGGGATGGAGTATGAGGGGGTGGAGTATGAGGGGTGGAGTATGAGGGGAGGGAGTATGAGGGGGTGGAGTATGAGGGGATGGAGTATGAGGGGGTGGAGTATGAGGGGGTGGAGTATGAGGGTGGGAGTATGAGGGGCGGAGTATGAGGGGTGGAGTATGAGGGGTGGAGTATGAGGGGGTGGAGTATGAGGGGTGGAGTATGAGGGGGTGTAGGGCATCCTGGGGGGGGGGAGGCTGTTGATCATCTTCACTGAATGTCAGCTCAGGGAGACTCGCTGGTCCACATAATGGACTGTCATGGACTGTAGTGTGTGTGTGTGTGTGTGTGTGTGTGTGTGTGTGTGTGTGTGTGTGTGTGTGTGTGTGTGTGTGTGTGTGTGTGTGTGTGTGTGTGTGTGTGTGTGGACTGGAATCTCCCTCACTCTCCTTTCGGCTAAGTTGCACCTGTTCAGTGATTCAGGTCATTTTCAGACTATTATTAACGTAGTATTAACGCTTTAATATTAAAGCATTAATATTCTTTTTTTTTATATTTGTCTATATAATAAATGATATAAACTTCTATACAACCAGAGGAGTCTCCCCTGGTGGTCAGGTGAGAGAAGTAGAGTCATTTCTATAGACTTCTATCCTATCTGACTCTTTTGTGTGTCAGCAGGTGGATGACCACATTGTTTTCTAACCCTACATGACATCATTCACTCATTCACCCTCTGGGGGGAGGAGCCGCCTGCAGACATTCACACCCATTCATACAGGAACCGCCTGCGGGAGCATTTGGGGTTAAGTGCCTTGCTCGAGGACACATCAACATGGAGGAACGGGACCGTTAGCTCAGCCTCTGTTGGAAACGCGCCCACGTCGTCAACGTATTGCGCGCATTGATCCGTGTCCTGCGTGTTCTAGAGGTGATAACATGTGTGTGTGCCTCAGGGCTCATGACTGCAGCTCAGAACAAGCCCGGTGTGTGTGTGATAAACGTCCTCGGTGACGAGGCCGAGCGGCGTGTTGACACTGGCTCAGTGTGGGCGGAGCTTCTTGGACCGCACGGTGACGGGGAGGCTGCAAGCCGGGGCTGGAGGGCTGCACCGTGAGTAATGAGACCGCTATGGAGGAGCTGGGGCGCCGCCAAGGAGAACCAAGGAGAACCAAGGAGCAGAAGGGGGGGGGGGGCACCATCTTCAGATATGAGAGAGTTTAGAAAGGGAAACAACAAGCTGGCCATAGCCATGACCAACCGACAGAACTGAGAAGATATAAAGAGCTGGAGGAAGGAGTCCTAACACAGAAATGAGTCCTAACACAGGAAGGAGTCATAGAATGAGTCCTAACAGAGGAAGGAGTCCTAGAATGAGTCCTAACACTGGAAGGAGTCATAGAATGAGTCCTGACACAGGAAGGAGTCCTAACACTGGAATGAGTCCTAACACAGAAATGAGTCCTAACACAGTAATGAGTCCTAACACAGAAATGAGTCCTAACACAGGAAGGAGTCATAGAATGAGTCCTAACACAGGAAGGAGTTCTAACACAGAAATTAGTCCTTACACAGAAATGAGCCCTAACATAGGAAGGAGTCATAGAATGAGTCCTAACACATGAATGAGTCCTAACACATGAAGGAGTCCTAGAATGAGTCCTAACAAGGGAATGAGTCATAGAATGAGTCATAATAAAGGAATGAGTCCCAACACAGGAATGAGTCCTAGAATGAGTCCTAACACAGGAATGAGTCCTAGAATGAGTCCTAATAAAGGAATGAGTCCTAACACAGGAATGAGTCCTAACAAGGGAATGAGTCATAGCATGAGTCCTAACACAGGAAGGAGTCCTAGAATGAGTCCTAATAAAGAAAGAAGTCCTAACACAGGAATGGGTCATATAATGAGTCCTAACACATGAATAAGTCCTAACACAGGGATGAGTCCTAGAATGAGTCCTAACACAGGAAGGAGTCCCAGCAAGGGAATGAGTCATAGCATGAGTCAAAACACGGGAATGAGTCCTAGAATGAGTCATCATAAAGGAAGAAGTCTGAACACAGGAATGAGTCCTAACACAGGAAGGAGTCCTAGAATGAGTCCTAACAATGGAATGAGTCATAGCATGAGTCATAACACGGGAAGGAGTGCTAGAATGAGTCCTAACACAGGAATGAGTCAGCATGTTTTCCTCGTCTCGAGTGTGTCTCTGTTACTGAAATAAGAGCTTTACACAATCACAAGATATTTAAATGTGTTTGGCTCAATATGAAAAGCTTCGCCTCTCTTGATGTTCCTGTATTACATTAAAGTCCATTTAGAGTCATACATGGACCATAAAGAGTGTTTTTAAGTGACTCCATAATAATGATGAACTGGGTCCAGCGGGTCTGGAGGGAGGAACATGACCCCAACATGACCCCAACATGACCCCAACGGTCCCTCCCAACTGGCCCCCTGACCCCACCGACATCCGGTAATCCTCGGGTCACCGACAGTTACTCAGTAATACGCGGAAGTAACGCGTCACCATAAGCTGTGTATTTAGTTACTCTCTTCAGACTCACAGAGTGCTTCTGTTCAGTTCACAGCAGCACAATCAACAGATGTCATCTTTACTCAACAGCCGACGGCAACTTCTCGAGTCGGTTTGGGGAGTTCCTCCGCCCTCAGGTAATAACGGAGTAACGACACTCAGCGTTACTTCAGTTACCGGCAGCTGTGTTCCCGTGGCGCGAGGAGCGGCTCCGGTTGTGTGTGTGGCGGACGTGACTTGTGCCGAAAGTGAAGCGGTGAGTCCGGCATCACTTTCTCCTCCGTCCCCACCGAGGCCGTGACGTCACCAGAGAGCACGCAGCCACCATTACCCGTCGCGAGGCGGCTTACCACTTGTTGGTGCACTCCAGCGAGAGCTCCTGGAACGAGGCGGCGAACTGGAACTTGGCCGCTTTCTTCCCGCTCCGCTGGAGCCGCTTCCACACCGACGTCATGGCCGCGCGTCCGGTAAGTCTCCGAAAAGATGGAGCGACGTGAAGAGGAAGGAGCGCGTGCCCGCTGCTTCACCCGAGGACCTCCACTTGCTGCGGCGCGTGCCCGTCCCTCCGCTAGCCGCGTCCGCGACTCCGCTGCCCGCAGAACACCAACACACGCCTCGCGAGCGCGCGTCAAGCTACGCAGCAGGAAGCCGGGAAACGAAAGAGGTTACCTTTCAAAATAAAAGCTCTTTAACCCATTTTTTAATGAAAGTTGTTGACAAAAGTATGAATACGTTTTTTTATTTACCAGCACAAAGTCTTTAAATTATGTTCTACACTGCCACAAATACCGTTCTGGGAAACAAACGCCTTTAATCAGTTATTTAGTTGATGTGTCTGTTTTTATCAGGTGTAGTATTACTGGAAGCATCCTAAATAATGAACATATTATATTAAGAGAGGTCTACCTCCATCTGCCTGATGGATGGTGGAGGTCTCCATCGTGGAATATGCCTACTATAAACTATTCATACACTTTGTCATATTCATTGAATGTATTTTAACTCTAAATCTGTCCTTCTTTACACATTACATCTATTGTTCTGTCCATCCTGGAGAGGATCCTCCTCTGTTCTCTCCTGAAGGTTTCCCCCTGAAGGGTTATTTGGGAGTTTTTCCTGATCCGATGTGAGGTCAGAGGTCAGGAATGTCTTTGTGTACAGACTGTAAAGCACTCCGAGACAAATTTGTAATTTGTGAAATTGGGCTATACAAATAAACTGAATCAAATTCAATTGAATTAAAGAATGCTTTTATGTACAGGGTCCAGAATGCCAACTTTTCTTCATCATCATCAAGGTGGCAGATTTTTCTTCTTCCATTATGACAACTACACATTTGTCATAATAATGACATATAATGTTAATAATAATAATGATAATGTCTTAACCTACACAGGTTCAGGCTTGAGTTGTGAAATAACGTCCCTCACCGGACCAGTCACACATTAGGACATCAACTAAGAGTCCAAGTGAGTGCACATATTGTATTATGTTCAATTATTGTACTGATGAACCAGGAACGTGGGCTCGTTTATTTGATGTTTATGTATTTGATTTCTAATTATTATTACGTAATAATCTATAATAATAATTTAAATAAACTTGTGTGTGATTTCACCTGAAGGCCAGTACTTCCGGTTTCACCACCGTGTTTATGGCTGACTTGACTGAGCGGAGCTGGTAGACTTCTCAAGTCACACCCACAATGACGTCATGTTCTGCTGATAACAACAATGGTATGTTGTTAATATGTGACGTTCAAGATAAAGTTATTGAAGCATATCCATAATGACAGTTATGCAATAGATAATAATGTTGATTGAGTTGGTGCAGTGACGCTTCATCAGGGCTCGGTTATTGAACAGGTGTAATTTGCTTTTATTTATGGAAGAATAAAGGATGAAACAATAAGTACAGAGAGCTTACGGTGTAACAGATGTCTGAAGGCCACACACGGAGGACTGAGTTCCCATGAAGCTGTGTTTAGGGATCCGATCAAGCACTGGCTGCAAAACACAAATTACTTGTGTGTGTGTGTGTGTGTGTGTGTGTGTGTGTGTGTGTGTGTGTGTGTGTGTGTGTGTGTGAGAGAGAGAGAGAGAGAGGGAAAGTTTCCCCATGTCATCAGTCCACTTTTCCAGTTTAGCCCATAGTCTATTTATGATCTGTCGCTGACACACAGAGCAGCTGGAAATATAATATAGCCTCCGACACACACACACACACACACACACACACACACACACACACTGTTTGCACCCTGAATGATCAAAGTTAAAGATCTCACATCACGCATTGATATGTGCACATCATACAGTCCTAGAAAGATGAACGTCCCCTAATATAAAGTCTATTTTTAAAATTGCTTTCCTGGAATGCACCTGTTGTGTACTTGTTGGCGTGAGGCTCGTCCACACACACAAACACACACACACAGATGACACGTGGACATGGAGGACACATGCTGGGCTCTACAGAGTCATCCGCTCCTGTATATTTATGCCTTTCCAACACAATCGAAGGTTAACTCATAAGCTGAAGCCGATGGGACAGGTCACATGATCAAAGCCTACCGATCATCCTCTAGTCCGACGTATGAAGAAGCACTGAAGCAGAACCTTTGGGTTCTGGGTTCTGGGCCGGTCTGTGAATGTGGTCTCATCTGGTCCGTTACAGGGAGTTGGGTCTCCTCGTGCGTCACATAAACGTGGCGTTTGTAGAGGTGCAGGGAGCCGTCTGCGTCTCCCAGCGCTCCCCCTGAGCTCCTCTCTCGGCACAGGGACCGTCCCACGCATGAAGTACCAGCTTTATATTTATATAACTATAAACTCAACACAGAATGGTTTTACTCTTCCTTTAGGATCATCGGAACGGTCCAACATGGAGACAAAGCCCGACACGTAATAAGAGGCAGAGAAGTATCCCGTACGCACACATAGAGACACACACTAGAGACACACATAGAGACACACACTGGAGACACACACTAGAGACACACATAGAGACACACACTAGAGACACACATAGAGACACACACTGGAGACACACACTAGAGACACACATAGAGACACACACTGGAGACACACACTAGAGACACATACTAGAGACACACACTAGAGACACACACTAGAGACACACATAGAGACACACACTAGAGACACACACTAGAGACACACACTAGAGACACACACTAGAGACACATACTGGAGACACACACTAGAGACACACACTAGAGACACACACTAGAGACACACACTGGAAACACACACTAGAGACACACACTAGAGTCACACACTAGAGACACACACTGGAGACACACACTAGAGACACACACTAGAGACACATACTGGAGACACACTAGAGACACACACTAGAGACACATACTAGAGACACATACTAGAGACACACACTAGAGTCACACACTAGAAACACACACTAGAGACACACACTAGAGACACACACTAGAGACACACACACTAGAGACACACACTGGAGACACACATACTAGAGACACACACACTAGAGACACACACTAGAGACACATACTAGAGACACACACTGGAGACACACACTAGAGACACACACTAGAGACACACACTGGAAACACACACACTGGAAACACACACTGGAAACACACACTAGAGACACACACTAGAGACACACACTGGAGACACACACTAGAGACACACACTAGAGACACACACTAGAGACACACACACTAGAGACACACACTAGAGACACATACTAGAGACACACACTAGAGACACACACTAGAGACACACACTAGAGACACACACTAGAGACACACACTAGAGACACACACTGGAGACACACACTAGAGACACACACTAGAGACACATACTGGAGACACACACTAGAGACACATACTAGAGACACACACTAGAGACACACACACACTAGAGACACACACTAGAGACACACACTAGAGACACACACTAGAGACACACACTAGAGACACACACTAGAGACACACACTAGAGACACACACTAGAGACACACACTAGAGACACACACTAGAGACACACACTAGAGACACACACTAGAGACACACACTAGAGACACATACTAGAGACACACACACTAGAGACACACACTAGAGACACACACTAGAGACACATACTAGAGACACACACACTAGAGACACACACTAGAGACACACACTAGAGACACACACTAGACACACACACTAGAGACACACACTAGAGACACACACTAGAGACACATACTAGAGACACACACTAGAGACACACACTAGAGACACACACTAGAGACACACACCGAGGCTACACGCGAGCAGGCAGACCCGGGAAGCATTCAGACAATAAGTTGTCATGTAGTATAACGTGACTCTGAGTATTGATCCCACAGTGGACCAGATGTGCTCCTGACCAGACATCAGCTCCACATGCAGAGCCAGGCGGGCCGGGCCCAGACAGAACCTGGTGTTCCCATGAACAGACCCGTGGGTTTCCCCAAAAGCATCAAGGACGACCACAGCGAGGTTTTATTGACCACACGCGACGCACAGCAGGCCCACGACGACGCGTCTGCTCACTCGCCTCCCGACTCCAGCTCTGCTGCCCTTTGATACAGCAGCATCGGCTGCTGGCTGATTACCAACCAGCCAGCAGCTGAGGCCAGATTGGAGACAACTGCCACAGGGACCATCCTCCCCGTCAGCGTGCCTCCACCCCCACCCCCCCGTCAACGTGCCTCCACCCTCCCCGTCAGTGTGCCTCCACCCCCACCCCCCGTCAGCGTGCCTCCACCCCCCTCCGTCAGCGTGCCTCCACCCCCACCCCCCGTCAGCGTGCCTCCATCCTCCCGTCAGCGTGCCTCCACCCCCACCCCCTCCGTCAGCGTGCCTCCATCCTCCCCGTCAGCGTGCCTCCACCCCCACCACCCCCGTCAGCGTGCCTCCACCCCCCCTCCGTCAGCGTGCCTCCACCCTCCCCGTCAGCGTGCCTCCACCCCACCCCACCCCCCGTCAGCGTGCCTCCACCCCCCCCTCCGTCAGCGTGCCTCCATCCTCCGCGTCAGCGTGCCTCCACCCCTACCCACCCCCCCGTCAGCGTGCCTCCATCTCCCACAAGGCATGCTGGGAAACAGCTGCATCTGGGCCGGTACAGATAAAGAGAAGGAAGGCGGATCCGAGTCCCTCCCCGTGAGGGGAGTTGGAGTTTTGCCAAAGCTCCGTTCTGTTCCTCTGAAACTGTTCTGGGAATCTCCCCTCACGGTTCCTAATTGCCAGCTCTTAATGTGGACCTGAACGCATCGCGGGGGGGGGGGGGGGGGGGGGGGAGAGTCCCTCTTAAACAGTCCACTTCCTGTCTGCGGCCCGGCTGTGTGCGTCCAGTCTCCCGGCGCTTTGAGAGTGAGCGCGTTGACACTGTGAGGCCAAAAGGGGCGTGAACACGTCTCCCTCTGGGTTGGACGTGTCCTGCAGACGTCTCCATGGTGGAGTAATCAGACCCGTCACGCCTCTCAGCTCCATCTGTGACCTTTGTAAATATAGCCCGGTTAAGCCGCACAGCTGTGAGCGTCCGTCACGTGAAGATGAGGTCGCGGCGCCGTCTGCTCATGCGTGACCTCTGAGCCGCTCCGCTCCATCAGGGGTCACATGTTGTCACGTCAACAGGCGGGGGCTCGGGGTGGAAACACTCTTCTGCTATGCTGAACAACATGTGGCGGAACACACGCCGTGGGATGTGAAAGAGATCAGAGTTCTGGGCGTCTCGAGCTCCATGGAGACCAGGTCAGGATGGCATGGGTTCAGTTCATATTTAAAGGAAAGAAGTCTAACACAATAGTAAAGCTGCCGGTC
The DNA here is from genome assembly GCA_036178185.1 of Liparis tanakae. Classification (NCBI taxonomy): domain Eukaryota; kingdom Metazoa; phylum Chordata; class Actinopteri; order Perciformes; family Liparidae; genus Liparis; species Liparis tanakae. The sequence continues at coordinate 14,133,045 of CM070111.1, forward strand.
GCTCCACAGGACACAAACACAAAGGCCAGGAGGCCGCTGGGTCAGAACCAGAGATGGATCCGTCTTCAACAGCCGATCACCTCACAGATCAGTTCGCTGTTCAAAACATGCAACGTGCCGACTCGTTGGCTTCAAGACGGATAGTCAAAGGTCACGACCCCGGGTCAAAGGTCACGACCCCGGGTCAAAGGTCACAACCCCGGGTCAAAGTTCACGCCCCTGGGTCAAACATCACGACCCCGGGTCAAACGTCACGACCCCGGGTCAAAGGTCACAACCTCGTGGTCAGGCTTCTGTCTGTAAACCAAGTTCAACAGAAAGCTTGAGAGCCAGAAAACCAAAACAAGCTAAAAGAAGCTACGCCAATCCTTTACCAGCTATTGATGGTTTACTTGTTCATAAATATGTTTCATTGCCATAAACTACTGACGTGAGACTTTTATATTACATATAGTGATGGAACCTATTGTTCTCTTTAGTGCAGCTTTAGTGTTAGCAGCAGTGTTAGCGTTAGCTTCAGGCTAACAGCTGTTTAGGTTAGCTTCCAAGATGGCGGCGCGGTGTTGATCGTGGTTGTCTCAGGGTTGCCGGGGGCAACGGTCATGGTGTTTGACCAGGCTGACGAGTCTGCTGACCGGCCATCACAAGGCTGCCACGACGAGCAGACATGTGTGTGTCTGTGTGTGTGGGTGTGTGTGTATGCATGTCTTAGTGTGTGTGTGTGTGTGTCTGTGTGTGTGTGTGTGTATGTGTGTGTATGCATGTCTTAGTGTGTGTGTGTCTATCTGTGTGTCTGTGTGTGTGTGTGTATGTGTGTGCATGTCTTAGTGTGTGTGTGTCTATCTGTGTGTGTGTGTGTATGCATGTCTTAGTGTGTGTGTGTCTATCTATGTTTGTGGGTGTGTGTGTGTGTGTGTGTATGTGTGTGTATGTGTGTGTATGCATGTCTTAGTGTGTGTGTGTGTCTTTCTGTGTGTGTGGGTGTGTGTGTGTGTGTATGCATGTCTGAGAGTGTGTGTGTCTATCTGTGTGTGTGTGTGTATGCATGTCTGAGTGTGTGTGTGTCTATCTGTGTGTGTGTGTGTGTGTGTCTGAGTGACATGGAGGAAGAGGACAAAGACGCCTCTCAGGGACTCAGCTGTAAACACAACAACAAGATCACATCCTGCTTCATGACTGAACCACTTTAATTCCCCCCCCCCCCCCTGTTGGGTCCGTTGGGCCCTGAAGCTCAGAATAACACCACGTAGCAGCTGAATATGTGCCTGATCAAATATTATGACTGCCTCTCCAAGCTAGACAAACACACACACACACACACACACACACATCACGTTGTTACAGAGAGAGAGGGGGACGAGGGCCCTCCTGTGAGGGGGGGGGGGGGGTGTTGGGTTCCAGCCGGTGAGTCGGAGGACTCGTCTGTGATGTCTCCCGACGCAGAGACAGAACGGGGGAACGCCATTGGCTGGATTATTTCGTTAGCCGGCATCCCGTGTGAACACGCTAACACTTGTTTGTTAACTTATAGTTGACTGAGGCGTCACAAGGGGACAGGTGTGTGTGTGTGTGGGGGGGGGGGGGGGGTACATTCACACTCGGGGTCAACGGACACATCACAAAATGGCTGCCGTTGCCGACACTACATCTCCCAGAATGCCTCATCTCTCACGCAGCGGCAGGTGCTTCAGGGGCTAATAGAGGCCAGGAGGCTCCATAGAGACCAGGACCAGGACCAGGACCAGGACCAGGACCAGGACCAGGACCCGGACTCTGTGGTTCTGCTTCAGGACCCTCCTTTGATGGACTTTGTAAACATGTAAATGAATCGTCTGAGTTCCTGAGGGAGGAGCCTGAGGCTGCAGACCCATCAGTACGGACAGCTGGATCGATTCCCCTCAGGCTCCACTGGTCAGTGACAATAACAACGTTTATTATGCCACGCTCATAATACTAGACAGAGATACACACAGAGGGAATATCATGCCTTCCACCCAATAACACACATGTGCTCACATGACAAGGACTGCATAATGAGAGAGAGAGAGAGAGAGAGAGAGAGAGAGAGAGAGAGAGAGAGAGAGAGAGAGAGAGAGGTGTGTGTGGTGTGAGGTGTGAGGTGTGTGTGTGTGTCTAGGGAGGGGCTCGGACCCACAGTCCTCTGTGTCTTTATACAAACAGGGAACACACAACACGCCTCCATACATAGAAACAGCTTTATACTCATGAAGTCCCGAAGTGACGCCTACTGAACATGTGTCTGTGTGTCTGTGTGTGTGTGTGTGTGTGTGTGTGTGATGATGCTCACACAGCATGTCTTATCCATCTCTAAGCTCTATATAAGATCTAAGAACCTGATCAATAAAGGGTTCAGTGTGTGAAGTCAGTCTCCCAACGTTGCGTCATCAGCTTGTTCTACTGCCCCCTGGTGGCCAGAAGCATCCCTGCACGCGTCTGGTGTGGAGCCCTGAAGGTCAGTGGGGTTCTGGTGTTGAGGGTCCGGTTCTGTGTGGGGGCCCGTCGGCTCTAGTGGAGTGGAGGAGACGGTGCAGATGGACTGGGAGTACTGGGGCTCCTCCTCCTCCCCCCAGTGGTCCACACTCAGAGCCAGTTCACCGAGGCTGACCCGGTCCAGATCCACATACTGGGGGCCAGAGAAGAGCCTGAGCACGGCACAGACCCGGGGAACCTTTGGGACCGCGTCCTTGAAGGTGATGATCGGAACCAGAACCAGCAGGTTCTGAGGAGAGGCCCGTCAGGTCCCTACGCAGCGCTTCAGACCAATTAAAAACATTTAGGATGTAGTTTAATATATTATATATAAATATAATACATATATAAATATAATATATAAATATAATATATGTATTATACATTATATATATATATATATAATATATGCATTATATATAATATATGTATAAATATAATATATGCATTATATATATATATATATTTGGAGTTCAGGGGCCAAAGCGAGCTCCACAGCTCCGTAGATCGGGTCATAATGATCTCTGAATGCTGTGATTCATTCAGTGCATCACATGACTTGCCTCATGGTTATAACACTGTTACACACCGTGTCCCCGATGTCCCTCAGAGAGAACCCGCCACGAGGCTCAAGACGACTACAGAAGATGTAAAAACGGCCCTCGTCGTGAGACTGTGTCTCATAGGCCACCGTCCAGGTCACAGGTCCTGTGGTCCAATCAGAAAGGAGCGATCCCGACGAGAGTCTCAGAACACAAACATGTTTTATTCAGTCAAACAACCAGCGCCGTACCACAGGTCCAAACTGAACAGAGCTCGGATCCTCAGGTCTGCTGTCTCATCCTGGTCCCTCTCCTGGGGGTCCAGGTCCTGACCCGGGTCCAGGTCCAGGTCCAGGTCCTGACCCGGGTCAAGCGTCAGCCCTTAACGAGCTCTAATGACTAGTTGACTAGTTAGTTCACCGATAAACCGAAACAATCAAACGATAAAGTTCTAGCGTATCTTCCGAATCCTCCTTCAGACGGGACGGGGTCCGCCCCCTGGTGGTGACTCGGTGAACTACGTCTTCTCAAACAGAATGATGGGAGGGCGTCTCCCCTCTAGAGGGGCAGGTGGAGCGAGTAGTGGGAACCCGCCCAGCGCCGCACGGGTTTGCCCACCCGGCCGATCACGGGCAGCTTGTGGGCGTAGGCGCGCGGCGGGGCGGCGGCGAGGGGCGGAGTCGGGGCGAAGGTGGTCTGGAAGGGGCGGCGGCCTTGGCAGCGGCGACCCATCTGCCGCCCGCCGATGAGGAAGGAGAACACGGGAAGGCCCGTCTGAGGGGAGGTGAACCGGGCTTTGGGGAAGACGTCGCGAGTCGGGCCGGCGGGCCGCTGGCCCAACCGGGACACGGAGGACTTGGAGCGCTGCACGCAGGAGGAAGAGGAGGAGGAGGAGGAGGAGCAGCGAGCCAGGGACCTGGAGCGAAAAGAAAAGAACAATCAGGACCGAACCCCCGACCCGGTTTATTCTGCTACGGGTTCTCCTTACCGTCCTGGTCCGGTAGCGGCCAGGCTGGGGGGGGGCGGGTCCGTGCGAGGACTCCCGTCTTGCCGCGGGCTGATGTTGAGGTTGGCGGTCAGCTGAGGCATCTTGCGGGCGGTGTCGGGGTTGGAGGCGGGGCCACAGGGCTCCTTCCTGGCATCGCCGCGCCGCGCCGGGGGGCCGGGGGGGTAGCTGCCGAAGCCCGGGCCCGTGCTGAACCGGACCGCCAGGCTGTCCCCGAAGAAGGAGTACAGCTCACAGTACATGGCGGGCAGCGGGACCGGGGTCCACTCCTCCCAGGGACAGCCGGCGCCGCCCGCCTGCAGGTGGCTGGCGATGCCCAGGGCGGCCTCCGATAGGGGCTCAGGGGGGGGGCTGAGCCCGGGCGAGCTCACCCGGTAACCCACAGCGCCACCGGCAGAACCGGGCTGGGCGCCGGAGCCTCCGCCTGCTGGCTCAGACACGGCCTTCATCTTCAGCAGGCGCTCCACCGCCACCTGCAGGACGGACACGGGAACACAGCCAGCGGGCCGGGAGTGAAAAGTGATGTGGAACCAGTGAGTGGAACCAGTCTCTCAGAATACTGTTGAGACTTTGTGATGTCACCTTGTTTCTTAAAGCTGCAGTACATATTACAGGGTTCGTACGCATGTTGACCAGTGGAATTCCAGGACTTTTCCAGGACTTTAAACCAAATTTCCATGACCAAACTGAAATCTCGGTGTGTACAAGAAAACTTTTTGAAAATGTAGTATTCAAACAATGAGAATTACAAAAGATACAATACACCTTAAATGAAACAAATGAGAGACAATAGTTTGATTAAAAGAATAAACATGACTATACATGTTTATTCTTAGAAACACTTATATAAATGTTTATTCTTTTAATCAAACTATTATCCTTTATGTGCAAATCCATCTGTTTGGACTTGGCGTATGCCGGATTATAATTTGAGAATCCTCAAAATCATATGAATTATTTTAAACTCGGTGTAAATGAACATGTGATTATAACACATTTCCATGACTTTTCCCAAACTTTTGTGATTTTAGTTTTTTCCGTGACTTTTCCAGGCCTGGAAATGACCATTTTAAAATTCCATGACTTTTCCAGGTTTTCCATGAGCGTACGAACCCTGATATTATCAGAGGATTAAATGACTATTTGTTTGTCGTTTGCGTTCTTGAGGTTAATTTTTGGGGGCGTGGCTTTGGAGAGAGGTTTAGCGACTTTCAGTTTGGATCTGTTTTTGTTTGTTGATTGTTCTCTGAATGAAAATGAAGACGAGTGGACCTGGACGATAAAGGAGCGGATGGGGAGTGACCGTCTCGTTTCCATGGAGACAAGTGACCACATGGTGGCGCTACGCACCAGGATGGCTCCGTAGACCTTGTGTCCGTCTGCTTTGACCTGGGCGTTGGACACGGAGTAGTCGTCCAACACGGCCTGGAGGTTGGCCCAGTAGGCGGGGAGGTGAGGAAACAGCACCCTCTCTACAGCCTACACACACACACACACACACACACACACACACACACACACACACCTTATTCAGGAGGTGAGAGGCTAAACGTCGTTGGTCTCTCAGATTTACAGGAGCAGTGAACGCACCTTCCAGCCCAGAGCGTGGAGCCCCACCACGGCTCCGTAGTGGGAGCACAGCGGCCTCACCGGGTCGGACAGAACCTTCTGCAGCGACAGCAGGATCTGGTGGTAGAGGCCGCTCACCAGATCCCCGTGAGTCCTGGAGGGAGACGACCCGCATGTTGAGCCCCGCGCGAGACACGTTGTTTTAGTTTTGATCCGGCTGCTGCACCGCCGGAACCGACATGCAGCCAACGCCATGGAAACCATCGCGGTGTGTGTGTGTGTGTGCGTGTGTATGTAGGTGTGCGAGTGCGTGTGTAAGTGTATGTGTGTGCGTGTATATAGGTGTGTGTGTGTGTATGTCTGCGTGTGTGTATGTGTGCGCGTGTGTATGTAGGTGTGCGTGTGTGTGTGTATGTGTGTGCGTGTATATAGGTGTGTGTGTATGTGTGCGTGTGTGTGCGCATGTGTATAGGTGTGTGTGTATGTGTGTGTGTGTGTGTGCGCGTGTGCATGTAGGTGTGCGTGCGTGTGTATGTGTGCGTGCGTGTATATAGGTGTGTGTGTATGTGTGTGTGTGTGTGTGTGTGTGTATGTAGGTGTGCGTGTGTGTGTATGTGTGCGTGCGTGTATATAGGTGTGTGTGTGTATGTGTGTGCGTGTATATAGGTGTGTGTGTGTGTATGTGTGCGTGTGTGTATGTGTGCGCGTGTGTATGTAGGTGTGCGTGTGTGTGTATGTGTGTGCGTGCATATAGGTGTGTTTGTGTGTGTGTATGTGTGTGCGTGTATATAGGTGTGTGTGTGTGTATGTGTGTGTGCGCGCGTGTGCATGTAGGTGTGTGTGTGTATGTGCGTGCGTGTATATAGGTGTGTGTGTGTGTATGTGTGTGTGTGTGTGTGCGTGTGTATGTAGGTGTGCGAGTGTATGTAGGTGTGCGTGTGCGTGTGTAAGTGTATGTGTGTGCGTGTATATAGGTGTGTGTATGTCTGCGTGTGTGTATGTGTGCGCGTGTGTATGTAGGTGTGCGTGTGTGTGTATGTGTATATAGGTGTGTGTGTGTATGTGTGTGTGTGTGCGTGTGTGCGTATGTGTATATAGGTGTGTGTATGTGTGTGTGCGTGTGTATGTAGGTGTGCGTGTGTGTGTATGTGCGTGTATATAGGTGTGTGTGTATGTGTGTGTGTGTGTATATAGGTGTGTGTGTGTGTGTGTGTGTGTGTGTGTATGTAGGTGTGCGTGTATATGTGTGTGTGTGTGCGTGTGTATGTAGGTGTGCGTGTGTGTGTATGTGTGCGTGCGTGTATATAGGTGTGTGTGTGTATGTGTGCTTGTATATAGGTGTGTGTGTGTATGTGTGCGTGTATATAGGTGTGTGTGTGTGTGTGTGTGTGTGTGTATAGGTGTGTGTGTATAGATGTGTGTGTGTATGTGTGCGTGTGTGTGTGTGCGTGTATATAGGTGTGTGTATGTGTGTGCGTGTATATAGGTGTGTATGTGTGCGTGTGTGTGTGTATATAGGTGTGTGTGTGTGCGTGTGTATATAGGTGTGTGTGTGTATGTGTGCGTGTATATAGGTGTGAGTGTGTATGTGTGCGTGTATATATTTGTGAGTGTGTATGTGTGCGTGTGTATATAGGTGTGAGTGTGTATGTGTGCGTGTGTATATAGGTGTGAGTGTGTATGTGTGCGTGTGTATATAGGTGTGTATGTGTGTATGTGTGTGTGTATAGGTGTGAGTGTGTATGTGTGCGTGTGTATATAGGTGTGTGTATGTGTGTGCGTGTATATAGGTGTGTATGTGTGCGTGTATATATTTGTGAGTGTGTATGTGTGCGTGTATATAGGTGTGAGTGTGTATGTGTGCGTGTATATAGGTGTGAGTGTGTATGTGTGCGTGTATATAGGTGTGAGTGTGTATGTGTGCGTGTATTTAGGTGTGTGTGTGTTAACAGCAGCAGATCGTCAGTGGAGACGTTGGACGAGGTGAACTTTATGGATTACGGTCTTAGCTCCGCCTCCTGGCCGAGCCCAGAGCCGGGCCTGAAGCTGTAGCGCTCACCAGAAGATGTGGCTGAGCAGCAGCGCCGCGTAGTCCCTCAGGGTCCAGTGGTCGTTGAGCGGGTTGATGGAGGCGGCCAGCGGCTCCAGGATGCAGTACATCACACTGGACACCAGGCTGCGCACGTAGGAGCCCAGGTACAGGTAGGGGTTCTGGACCAGGCTCTTCACCATGTGCAGGAGCCGGTTGAGCTGCTCCAGGTCGTGGCTCACCGACTTCACCTGCAGGAACACACACACACACACACACACACACACACACACACACACACACACACACACGGATCTCCTTCAGTCAAAGTTTCTTTGGATTTGTGTGAAAGTGAAACTTCAAGGAGACGTGATCGTGGGACAGCCTCACCCCGCTGATGACGTACACAAAGTACGGCAGGAGGGCAGCCATCTTGGAGTTGGACTGGAGGTCCAGTAGAGCCACCTGGAGGAAGAAGATGGAGGAGAAAAGAAGAAGGAGAAGCAGGTGTTAGCAGGGCCTCCTCTCATGGGCTCTCCGGGTTCCTCCTGGGCGGTACCTTCATGAGGTGGGGGTCCTCCCCCAGGACGGCCCTGGTGATCTGCTGGTAGTACTTCAGCAGGTCCTCAGACAGAGACTGCACCGCGGTGGGGACTGGGTCAGCACCGGGTCACCGGGGAGACGCATGAAGGACACACAGACGCACACACACACACACACACACATTGAACCATGCCCTTCACAAGTGAAGGAGGCCTCCTCTTCACTCGTGTCCTTGATGCTGAGCCTCACCTGTGCCCTGGGGCTCCAGGTTGCCCTTCCCGTCCAGGTAAGACACGTTTACTGAGGGGAGAAGAGTCCGTGAACAACGAGGAGCAGAAGAGCAGAAGAGACGCACGAGGACGTGTAAACCGGTGTGTGTGCGTCGCGGTGTGTGTGTGTGTGGCCGGAGCGCTCACCCCGCACCATGGCCTCGGCGCAGCCTTTGGGGATGTTGGTGGCCAGAGCCAGCTCCACCAGGTTGATGTTGCGGTCCTCGATGAAGAAGAGCTCGCCCTCCTTCGCGGGGCGGAACGGGAGAGCATCCTGAGCCCCGTAGCCACACACGGCCTGAAGAACACAGGGGATGAAGCAGCTGGACACACACACACACACCTGGACACACACACACACACACACCTCCACGTTGCTCCAGCGCAGGGCTCTGTTGAAGTCCTCCACCGTCAGCCTCCTCCTCTTCGCATGCCTCATGAACTGAGAGCTGCTCTGAGGGGCCACAGCAGCGTTAGTCACGTGACCGCGGTGAGTCTCCTACGGTAACGATGGTAACGGTCTCCATGGCTCCCCCCGGACTGACCTGCGTGGCCTCCCTGAGCCGGTAGCACACGTCCTCGGCCAGCAGCGCCGCCACGTCGTCGCCCAGCTCCGCGCCCGCGCTCTCCGCCATGAGCTTGACGGAGTCCCGGGAGACCTCCGCGAAGCGCCGCTCGTCCCGGTCCGCCATGCCGGGCCCGTCGGGACTCGCGCCTGCTTCAGGACGATAATAAACAGACTCACTTCCGGTTCGCAGGTGTGGACTGTCACTGTATCCGGTGTTCTGTCATTTTTTGCTGCCTTTTCAGAATGTGCTACCCGCTGCATAAACTGATAGGTGTGTATCGATTCATGCTACCCTATCTGATAGGATGTTATTGTACTATCACAATATGCTTTTCTTTCAAAGTTCAATGTTTCACCTTTCACTGTTAAAGTGTTTATCTTCAACACTAAATACCCTAATAATAAACCAGTGCTTTATTATGATAATGTGAACAAACTCATGTTTACAATAATTTGTTGACACAAAAGAAATAGCAACTGCTTATCACTCATTAATCTACATGTCATTACGACATAGTATTACTACTGTACAATATACATGCTGAATGTACTTTTAACTAGGGAAATAATCTGGATTTTGAGGAAAATCGACTCGGCGCATGCGCAATACCACAAGGTATCGGTTCTCGACAAGTAGCTTGAAATGATAGAACACCGGGACCATTCCTGTATTCTCCAACAGCAACATAAACAGCGTGCTAACACAATGAAGCCCGAAGCTGGAACTGTTATTATTTACGTTGCGCTGACGCAGAGAAGACCACCGCTGCGTGACTTCTCAGCGTAGAGAGATAAATACCGCGCGAGGCGACCAAACAAGCAGCACGAGCGTTACCGGTTGTAGCGAACTGGCGTCACGTGACGATGCTGCTAGCTTAAGTTGCTGTGTGACGGGACGGTTTCACACACACCTCCACGAGTAAACGTTACCTTCTTTACGTGCTTTACCTTGTAGTTGGCGCGGCTAAGTCACAGAAAGTTAACTCCAGCTGCTCGAGACACTGGCGCACAATAACAGCGTCACAGTAGCGAGCGTGGAATCAGACTTCCGTTACGCCCTTCAAAATAAGAGCGAGCGCGTTTCTTGGCTCATAATTTGGAATGAATATACTAAAGGAACAATGTAAAACCGTAACATTTTAGTTAAACTTTATCCAAGTGATTCAACGACTAAACTAATTGCCAACTTGACGATGCGCAACATAGATATTTATCCATTTCGGTATACGAGTGACGCATCAAGCGATCGAGGCCAGTGATTGGTTGATTTTATGAAAAGCTAGAAATTGTAAAGGCGCGCAAACAAGGAGTTTGTAGCGTGACATCATATTGGTTCAATGGTTTTAGGTTCTACATTTGTCGTGTGCAATACATAAAAAAAAATAGATTTTCTGCATCTTATCCTTATAAATTTTATATTTCCATATGCATCCTAAACCTCACATCCTCAGCTGACAGGGAAGATCACATCTCTAGGGAGCTGGGTTGTGCACACTGGAGCAGTGTCATCTTCAAACTGGAATTTGCAGTCTAGTAAGTTCTGGTGGAGCATCAGGACACCGGCCCAAGGACCATAGAGCAGGTGATCCCAGCTCTGTTCAACTAGATACACAAACTGCAGCCATAACCAGGAAAAACTGCCTTAGTCAGAGGGTAGAGATTAAAATTAGTTTATTCGTGATTCTGAGGACGACTATTTCATTGACTCAGTTCATTAATAAAGTATGTACAACAGTTAAAAAAAAAAAAAAACTTGAATTACACTCATAGCAGAACCCAGACCTCCAAGCCCAAACTGTACCAGACAACCAGCTGTTTAACAGCTCAAGTACCGCTTACACAAGCTCTAAATTCAAACTACTGAAACTTAAATACAAAATAAAATTTCCAAAGAAAGTTTTTAAAAAAAAAGAATGTAAAAAAATATATAAAACAGTAGATTTAATAGAGCGGTTGAGTTTGTGGCGGCGGCTCCGTCAGAGCGCCCGGTTGGCCCAGATCTCTTGGCCCTTGCTGCACTCCAGCTGCTGCAGGCGGATGGCCAGCGGCAGCAGCAGGTCGCTGAGGTGCTGACTGGAAAAGGTGAAGGCGTTGTGGGCCACAGCCTCCTCGGGCGGCGTGGCGAGAGGAGAGGCTGACGGAGGAGAGGAGGAGGAGGAGGACGAGAGCGGAGAGGAGGAGGCAAAGAGGGAGGTGGGGGAAGGAGAACCGGAGCTGCCGGGGTACGGCTGAGGGTACTGGGACCCCGCCAGCACCTTGTTGGGGAGGCCGTGCTGGAAGCGGCAGCGCGTGCCGTACAGGCAGAAGCCGAAGGAGCTGAAGGTGCGGCACAGAGCGCCGCGGGGCTTCCACTCCTTGGCCTGTGGGAGGGGGAGGGGGCTGGGGACGGGCAGCGGCTCCTCGGCGGCGGCGGGCGACTCCGAGCCGCCGCCGCCGACGTCTCCGGCCTCCACGTGCAGGAAGTTGCAGCGGGTGCCGAAGGGACAGACCCCGAAGGAGAGGAAGGTGCGACAGGGCACGTTGCGACGGCGCCTCAGGGCGGGCCGCTGCTCGGCGCCGCCGTGCACGAACAGGCAGCGGCTGCCGTAGAAGCAGTAGCCCGTCGTGTGGAAGCCGCGGCACAACTCCGTCTTGTACTTGGGGTGGCGGCAGGGAACGTGGAGCTCGTGGAGGCCGTGGGCGAACTGGCAGCGCTCGGCATACTTGCAGAAACCAGAGGCGGAGTAGCTGGTGCACAGCTCCGTCTTGTAGCGGGTGGAGCAGACGCTGTTGATGAAGGTCGGGGAGGAGGACTCCACGAGGGGGAGCAGGGCCTCGGCCAGGGAGAGAGCCGGGCCGCCCAGGTCCCGGTCCGAGTCGTCACAGGACAGCAGGGCGTCCACCAGCTGCTCGTCGTGGTAGGAGGGCAGGAACAGGTCGTCGCTCCTGGTCTGGACAGAAAGAGGACAGAAAGTCATCCCTCCATTCGTCGCCTTGCAGTTGGTCTGCAACAAAACCATGGCCTCCATTGGAGTCACAACTCTGCCAATGGAATAATGTCTGGAGCGCCTTTAAAAATAAATTGTGGCTCCTCTTTCTGCCGACTAGTCCACGATGAAAGTTCACCAACTATCGTGACACCGATAGTCAACTTAGTTCTCCTAAACAAAACGAAAACCATCAACAGGGTTCAACAGCTACATTTATAAATATCCAAACCTGCAAGTTTATTAAATTGTATGTCAAAGAACGAGATGATGAATAGTATGTATAAACTCCCTAAATATATAAAAAAAAATATTTAATACAAATTCTCAGAACCACATCTTAAATGTTATCGTTTAAATTATTCAACAATTACCTCAACAAAATAAACAACTTCACATTTCAAGAGGTTAAAGAAACGAGGTCCTCATATTTAAGGAGAAAGACACTTACCTCCAACATGGCTTCACGGGTGGAGCCGCAAGTGCGCTGGTTTAAAGACGGGGGAGTGGCTGGTTAGCTGGTTGCTAGATAGCTGGTTGCTTAGTTACCTGGTTGGTTATTTACTTAGTTATGGTGCAGTGGCTGGACTCTGACCCTCCTGTTCTGTTAAGGAGTCACAAGCATCGAGTGAAGGCCTCCTGTCTCTTTTAAGCCGCTCACACCTCCCGCTGCTGCTTGGAAAATGAGCACCAGGTGCGCTGAGTGGGTGTGACGTCACGTGTCCGTCCCCCGGCGACCAATCACGTGCAGTGGAACGCGCTTGATGTTTGGACCAATCAAGTTCGAGGCCGCGACGCTAGCAAACACCGGCTAACGCTAATGTTAGCTTCGCTGCTTGTTTGCCTATTGAAATAGATGGATAGATACTTTATTAATCCCGAGGGAAATTTAGGTCAACCAGTAGTTTATCCACTTAACTTAACTCACAAACATACATACACAACTTCCACAACAGGTATTTGTAGTCAATAACAGAATAAAAGAGCTTTTAACAACAATGTGTCCTCAGAGACGGAGTCTGGTTTATACTAATATGGCCTTAAGAAATTTTGAATCAGAGTAATAGATCCATAAAGCTTTATTCTTGACAAAATAAGACCAAAAGATGCATGTTTTTTGGATAAATTGAACGTTAGATTATACTCTTAGGTAGGCTACTGAATAATATATATTAGTATGTATGTATGTGTAGATATATATAAATAAATGTATTGTTGAAATGAAGACTTTATTGTAAGTAGTCTAATTAAAAGAGGACACATTATGTTAGTTTGTTTTTAATCAGGGACTTTTCAATATGTTCATACTTACATGTCGATTACATACACGGGAAATAATAAGTAGTCACCACCGAAATAAGCACTGTCTATTTATATTTGGACTCTGACTTCAGGACATTGACTCACATATATTACCTCTTCATTTGTCCATATGATTAAAACAAAACAAAACAGAAGATTTATCCAATTATTATTATTATATACATTTTTAAAAACAGACCTGTGGGCATCTTAAATGTCCTCTTACTAAAATGTAAATTAAAGACAGCTTCTTCTGCTCAACACTTATTTTTAAGATAGCATTACAAAATAAATACTAGAGTTAAAAACGTAAATACTGATTACAATAACAAATATTTGCACTGATTTAATACACAGTATCATACCTCTGTGTTCCTAAATTATTTTAAAATTAAATAGTACCTATCTTAAAATGATTGACTTCAAATGTCATAATAACTCTAGTCTAGACACACACACACACACACACACACACACACACACACACACACACACACACACACACACACACACAGGTAATCGTCGTTTGGGGAGATATAGATGATGGAGTACATGGCAGCCATTGCCATCTTTCTGGGTTGATACTATTTATTAGACATATATTGTATCTGTATGTTTAATAAACACTAAGATATAAAACTTGTCGTTTGAACTGAAAACGATGTATGTATATTTGATCACGTTTATGTAGAATAAGCAACATTGTTTTGATTTTTCTTGAAACAATTTTACAAAGATTCGTTTTAAACTCTTATTATACAACAGTACTCAAAGCCCTCCACCAAGCCCTTCAGTTGGGCTCATTCTTCATCATCTTAGGACGAGCCCTTCCTCTTCACTTGTCCCGCCATGTTCCTACAGGAGCCCAGAAGGGTCAAACCCAACACAGGCTGCAGCGAGGCCTTTCCCGTCTTCAGCTCCGCTGGAGGCCACCGTAGTTCAACTCCGCTGGAGGCCACCGTAGTTCAACTCGCTGTGCAGAGAAGCGCGGAGCCGGGTTGTAATCTGCAGCCTCGCCGCTAGATGGCACTAACAGTCGTTTGAGTTTAGCCAATCCACGTTAATGGTTTTTCTACCTTTGCTAATTCAATCACCTATTTTGCCAAAATGCCACTTTTTGATACCTCATTAAAAGGAAATCAGATTACAATGTATTACAATTAAAAAAAAAACAATTGCCTAAATTAAAATGTGATAAAATTAGCACACATATTATTTGTATTGGGACATTTTAATTCTAGGAATAAAAAACAAGACAAAGCAACTGGAACCTTTCTGTATTTGTCAGTTGTTGATAATTTGTACATCAAAGAGATACTGAACACAGCGCAGAAAGAGCCCATGACTGACCACGAAGAAAAAAAAATTCTTTATTTCTTTTCTTATCAAGATACATTAAAGGATACAGAGACATTGGAATAAAAAACACTTGAGAAAAAGTTTCAGTTTGTAGCATGTTTTGTCTCCATCATACAAAAATCAGCCCCCTGTACCTTTGAATGGGGCCCCTGGTTCAAATGACCCCCCCCCCCCCTCCCTCCCCCACCCGATGAAGGAGAGCAACGCGTCACATGTACAGTGACCGGGCCGAGCCGTCTCCACAATAACGGAGCAGAATTACACACTTTAGATGTAAAAAAAGTTTAAAATATGCCAGTTCTCCACTTCGTCTTTACACAGATTAGTATTTGCTACAAACTCGACACTTCAAATTTCTTTTTTGGAGAAATATTACAAAAGCCCACATTGGGACCAAACTTGCTCATAAAACCTGCGGCGGCCCTCGGTGCTGGGGGGGGGGGGGGGGGGAGATTACAATCATCCAATTAACAACTTGTTTTAGTACTCAACCACTCCGCTGTGTGGGGCAGCGCCGTTCTACTCACTCTTTTTGCTAAATTATTCCTGAACTTCACTTTTTGACCCCAATTGGCTTTCATACATTTTTACATATTGCTGCTTTTCTTTCTTCAAACCAACCGGTCAGCATCGGTTCTAATATGAGCCGCGGGGAGAGATTCCTGTTTCCTTGTTGCACATTATGGCTTCATTCTGGAGCAGAGGGCCTCAAAGCCACGCGTCCCTCATCCTGTCACAGCACCATCCTCCTCCTCCTCCTCCCCAACACGACCTACGCCGAGCGGTGCGCTCCGCCCTTTGACTCCTCGGGCCGAGGTCAGGAGGTCAGGAGACCCCTCCCCTCACACCGGCCAACAGGAGTCCAAACACCAGGAGGGGCCGTCTCTTTTGTTAAATGGCTCCTGTGAGCCTGGAGAAGGAGAAGGCGGCACGTAGAGGGTCCATTATTCATAAAAAATAGAGTGAGCACAAAACTAGCCGAGTCTGTAGAAACTAAGACAAACCCGTTGGCTGATTCCCGTTAGTTTAAAGGTTAACTTCTGATGATATCTGGGTTTTAGGAGCATTAATTGGTTAAAACAAGCAGTTCGAAGAGGCTCTGGAGAGGCTTGTGAATGTTTTATTCATCCATAGTGGCGATAATCGACGGTGTGACTCGAGCGGTTTTGTGCTCACTCAGGATCTTTGAGACGGAGGTGAGGAGGACGTGACTAGTAGGAGTCGTGAACCCTAGGAGGTCGCGACCCCTAGGAGGACGTGGCTCGTAGGGGTCGTGACCCCGGGAACTCGCTGGGCTCCTGGCTGACGGCGGGGAGCGTTGACGAGTTACAGACGACAAACACCTCGACACGTCCCCAAACTCCCCCAGCAGACGGAGCACAGTGAGCTCAGCCAATCAGATGAGTCCCTGCTGGACGACTAGACCCCGCCCCCATCCTCCTCACGCCCCGTGGGCTTCATCCCCGTTACACCGTATATTTACACAAAGACAGACGTCGCGGAGGGAGACAGAACTAAAGTGTGCGTGAACACCGTCGCTCTCAGGATGAGAAGAATCTCGATTTAAATTACACATTTTAAAAAACAGGCGGAATTGAAAAAGAGGAGCAAAAAAAAAAAATATCCATGATGTGGAATAAAATACTACAAAGCCCAAGGTGTGTCAATGTGTGTGTGTGTGTGTGTGTGTGTGTGTGTGTGTGTGATGGAAATGTACAGTCATCTAAGTGTGTGTGTGTGTGTGTCACATCAATGTTTGGGAAGTAACAGAGGACTAAAGAAAAGAGGGAAATAAAAGACTACTGGTGTGGCGCTCTGTGCTGCCCGTTAGCTGACAGCCTGAGCCACCCTCCCCACATTGACCCCATGTCCTGGTTAAAAGACCACCCCCCCCCGACCCCCCCCCCCCTAGTCCTCCAGGACGATGGGCTCGCTGGTGCTGGAGGGGAGCAGGGGCATGGCCAGGGAGCGGGGGGGCGGCGGCAGCTTGATCCGGACCAGCAGGTGAGGTTTCCTCGCCGCCCGGCGCATCTCTGACTGGGTCAGATGTTTCCTCAGAGCCCTGGAGAGAGAACACCAGGACATCGTGAGTTTAACTTCACCCGAGGGCGACGGCCAGAGGCACCGACGACCTCCCCTCCATCTTTACCGCATGTGACGTAGAAGAAGAAGAAGAAGAAGAAGTACCTGGTGTCCTTTGTAGCCACAAACACCACCGGGTTGGGCGCCTCCCCCTGGCTGACCTTCTGCCGCTTGATGACCGACTGAGAGGTGGTCCTCATGCCGGAGGTGTACGGCCTCCCGTTGGCCGGGTAGGGCACGCCTGAGGCCTGTGGACCAACGACAGCCGGGTGAGCGGATCAGCAGCGAGCCGAGCGGCGAGCGCAAGGCAGGGTTCCTACACGTGTGGACCAGTGGATCTCCAGGACTTTAAACCACATGTCCATGACCAAACTAAAATCTCGGTTTATACATGAAAAGTGAGAATATTTAGTATTTAAACAATGTGAATTCCAAAGCATACAGAATACATTTAATGAAACAAATGAATAAGAGACAATATTTTATTTAAAGAATAAACATTTGCTTCCCGAGCTATGGCCATCGAACTTTCCAGTTACGGTGCGTTCACTTGCAACGCGGGAAGAAAATTGCGCCGCCAGTATGAGAGCGTACGCCGTCTTATATTTTGAGTCTTTCTTTCTAAAATATATTCATTGTTTCAAACTCGGCGTAAATGAACACGTGATTATAACACATTTCCATGACTTTTTTCAAAACTTTTGTGATTTAAGTTTTTTCCATGACTTTTCCAGGCCTGGAAATGACCATTTTAAAATTCTAGGACTTTTCCAGGTTTTCCATGACCGTACGAACGCTGTAAATAACAGGGAAAATGGATTCATAATTAATGAACTAAAACTCGTTTCGTTTACAGCCAGGTGCACCGAGACAGGAAGGCAGTGGCGACGCACTAGAGCCGCCTCTGGCTTGATTTGATTGGCTGCCTGGGCGAGAGAGGGACGAGGAAACAAAGGAATGTGATGAGGGACTAAAAGGAGCGACACGCTGAAGGTGTCATGGACGCCACCAGGAGGCAGACTGCTGCGGCGCAGACGGAGCCGGCAGAGAGCAGCTGGTGCTGCCGTCTGCGGCCGAGACGCCGCACAGCGACGCGAGGGAACACTCAGGAGGTCACCGCTGGCCGCAGAGCGGGACAGAGCACACAGGAAAGACGTTGAGAAAGAACCCAGGTGGAGGCAGTGAACGCACCGTGGACATGCGCAGAGCAGGGGGTTATGGGTAGGCAGGCGCTGACGCACGCGCCTCAACAACGACGCACGCGCCACACGAGTCGATTAGTCGCCCACCGGCAGGCCGGAGACGAGTCCACGTCACGTCAGCATATTTGATTCACTCACAAGACAGCAGTGCTGTGAACCGCGTGTGTGTGTGTGTGTGTGTGTGTGTGTGTGTGTGTGTGTGTGTGGTACTCACGCTGTCGAAGCCTCTCTTCCCCAGCAGGCTCTGGCCCACGCGCGGCTGGCTGGCCTGGTTCCTGTTGATGGGGGTCGGGGGTCCTCGGGACGCCTTCAGCTTCAGAGGAGCCGAGATGGCTGGAGGAGAGACGCCGACACTCAGCAACCAATCACAGGGGAGGAAGGGGGGGAGGGGGGAGCCGCCCTTACCCAAGTCCTTCACGATGTTGGCCAGAGAGGGGCGGGGCACCAGCTTGGTCTTGAGAGGAGTCTTGGTGGCTTTGGGCAGCCGGATGATACCTGAAGACAGAGCAGGGCGGTCAGAGCGGCTCACGCGTCAACACTCTGGACATTAGGGGCGTACACTCAGCCTTCACGGCGTTGGCGTTGATGGAGGCGTAGGGCCGCCGCGCCGCGCGCCGCGGCTGCAGGATGTCGTCGCACACCCGCCGGGCGATGCGGGTCAGCTTGGTGGTCTGCAGGATGAAGGTCTGCCGGTTCTTGGCCAGCAGCTTGGCGCGGCCCTCGTTGCGGGTGAACGGCGACAAGCCCTGGACCTCCTGGCGCGTCATGTGACCGCGGGGGCCGGACTCCTGCGCGGGGAGGAAGAGGGCGTGAGGAAGAGGAGGGGCGCGGCCACTCTGGGAGGAAGGCCGGTCACACCGGGGGACTCACGGAGCCGGCTCGAGCGGCGCCCTCCAGCTGCGTGGGCGTCTTCAGGCCGCCGTACTTCTTCCAGTAGATCCAGCAGGAGGCGCACAGCCTGCACTGCATGTTGGGAGGCCCCCAGGCGTACCACTGGGCGGACTGGGCCGCTGCGGAGGGGGAGGGGCCATTGGTGTTTGAAGACGACACAATCAAAGTTCTGCTCGGACATTTGACATATCGGTTCCGATCCGGGGAACGCTCCGGATGTTCGGCCTCTTCCCTTCTGACCGCCGTTACATGAAACTCGTGTTTGGAGGTCGCGACCTGGAGCCCCGCCCCCTCGGGTACTTACTGTGGCAGCTCTCACAGCTGAGCCCCTTCTGGAAGCCCGCCGCCCCGTTCATGCCCGGCTTGCTGCCCGGCACCATGATCTGGTTGGGGTTGGGTTTGGTGCTGTGAGGAGAGACGGGCGGAGTTAGTGGGCGCCGCTCGGACCGGAGCGGTCCGTGGAGCGGCGGTTCGCGGGGACTCACTAGGTGGGGATGTACACCTGCTTCAGCTTGCTGTCCGCCTCCGCCGCCTTGAGCCGTTTCTGACGGAGAGGAAACAGGAAGCGCGTTAAAGAGAAGAGCGAGACCCAAACGGGCCCGGCGGCGCCGAGGGGCTGCAGACCTGCTGGATGTAGCGGTCGGTGGTCTTCCACATGTAGTAGAACTGGACCACGCTGGCCAGAGACTTCCAGGGCAGCTGAGGGGGGGAGGAGGAGGAGGAGGAGGAGGAGGAGGAGAGCCCCATTTAGTAAAGAACCAGTATCAAGGTAAAATATAACGCAAGATCAAATAGTTTAAATATTTAATTAAAACAATAAACAAAGAATTATTTAACTTCTAATCATTTGAATTGTGTTTTATGCAAATAACCCCAATAGATGAAACCCAGTAATATAGATATTGTATATAATAATATAATATAATATTGTTTTTGATATATTTCATTCGCCGTCTTATTTCCTCTTTTGTACATTTTTCACTTCTTACTGAACCCTTTCAGCTTTCTACATTTCTCGATTGTCTTACAAAGTCCTGGCGGATGTCGTTGAAGTCCTTCCCGTATTTCTCCAGCGCCTCCTCGAACAGCATGGCCTCCGAGGCGCTCCACTCCTCCATCTCGTCGCGGCACAGCACCGGGCCGCCCTGAGGCACCAGCGTGGACATGGCCCTGGCCAGGTCGTAGCTGTTCTTCTGCAGCGTGTCCATGGCGTGGAACTGAAAGCACACGGGGAGGTGGGGTGAGGCGGCAGGAGGAGAGAGGGCCTCTTCTCTCCAGCCAGGTCGCAGGGAGACGTTTCAGGGCCGGTTACACTGCAGCGTACAGGGAGCCTCGCGACCAGACGCTCCTAATAACGATGGGAAATGTAGCCCACCGCCTGGTGCTGCAGCGATGAGGCTCCATCAGTCCAACCGACAGAGACCACCCAGGATGAGGGCCAGCGGGTCCTACAGGGAGCGCTGTAACGTCACCTGTACCGCTGTGTAGTCACCTGTACCGCTGTGTAGTCACCTGTACCGCTGTGTAGTCACCTGTACCGCTGTGTAGTCACCTGTACCGCTGTGTAGTCACCTGTACCGTTGTGTACCAACAACAAACAACACAACTGTTTGTATTGATCGGAATCAATACACAGGGTTCTTACACATTTTGACCAGTGGATTTCCAGGACTTTTCCATGACTTTAAACCAAATGTCCACGAACAAACTGAAATCTCAGTAAAAACATGAACAATTTAGAACATGTTGTGTATTGAGAGCGTACGCCGGCTTATATTTTGAGCGTCTTTCTTTAAAAAACATTAATTATTTCAAACTCGGTGTGATCGTGACAAATTTCCATGACTTTTCCAAAACTTTTATGATTTAAGTTTTTTTCCATGACTTTTCCAGGCCTGGAAATGAGCATTTTAAAATTCCATGACTTTTCCAGGTTTTCCATGAGCGTACGAACCCTGAATACCAACAGGGAGAGAGAGGACGCCTCACCAGCGTGATGTCTCTGGAGGCGGCCGCCGCGCTCATGTGCAGGCTGGGCTGGCGGATGGAGCTGCTGCAGTCCAGCGCGCGGGCGAAGGTCCCCACGGCCCTGAAGAGATGCATGCTGGTTAACGTCTGCTCGACACGGGCTATAGGGTAATACTAGTATGAGCGATGTTTCGTGCAGGGCGCTGCAGGTTCATGGGTGACCACTAGGTGGTGTCTTTTGACCACGTTTCGGGCAGCAGGCGTTCCCTCCAAAAGAACCCCGCTGTACGTTTATTACAGCGGGGTCAGGAGGCGCGTTGAGCGCAGCGTGTTTATGTCCTGCAGCAGCTCCACGTACTCTTGGAGTGTTGCGTGAACCGACCATGAAATGTTTATTCTCACATTTAGATTATCAAACTTGCTGCCAAGTTCACACATTTCCTCAAAAGGCTCGCCTGGGGATGGCAGTCGCCATGGCAACAGGGTTGAGCGATGCTGATGCAACCGAGTGACAGATGGGAGGGGGAGCGTTACCTCGCCACCACCAGGAACTGGTCTATCTGAGGGTCTTTGAGCTGGTTGTTGGGGTCCCACACTTTGGTCTCCAGCTTCTCCTGGATCCGGGTGTCGAGCTCACCTGAGGCGAGGAGGAACCGGGTCAACTGGTTACATCACGTGTCATGTAGCAGACGCTTTTATCCAGAGCAATACAATAAGTGCATTTCAACCTAGAGGACAAACTAAGAACAACAAGAATACAGAAAGTAACATTTCCTCAACATAGTCAAACTACAAAAGTACCACAATAAGAGCCACTGAAGTGATAATCTGTGTTTTAATCCAGAGGTAGTCGGAAAAGATGTGTTTTTAGTTTCTAGCGGAAAGCTGTAGAGACGTTCTGCTGTCCTGATGTCAGTGGGGAGCTGGCTCCACCAATCAGGAGCCAGGACAGCAGACAGTGTGATGTAGTGATGAGCTCGAGGAGACGGAGTCACGGGTCGGTGGGCTGGTTACAGGCGGAAGCATTTGGCGTCTCAAACATGAAATGTGCCGCTCACCCTCAGCGAGCTTGTCGGGGATTTCTGCCTGGTACTTGGAGCCGACCCGGATCTCGCCCTGATCCGCCAGCAGGGTCTTCTGGACGGGGTCGAACACCAACGAGTAGAAGAAGCAGTCCTCCTTCTCCAGGTAGCCGGACAACACGTCCGTCTCATTGAGCAGGGTGACGTTACATTTCCCCCTGCACACACACACAGATGTCCTCACGGGTTCTGCTCAGCAGCCGCGGCCCGAGACGCGGAACAGAGACTGAACCGGTTAAACTCGTCATCGCGCCGGCGCCCTGAACTCGCCACAGGTGTTATTGGGAATGATTGCACGACTACATATGCACGGACACGTTGGCAATAAACCGACAGCGTGGCGTCAGCTCGCTGCCGCTTGATGCCAAACAAAGATCAAACGGTTGACCTGCTGACCCGAGAGGATTGAACACGTTAACGCTGCTCAATATACAGACGTCTGCCCAGCTGGGGTCCGCTCTGATGTCAATTAAACCAACATTAGGTTAATGTCATCATATTGTTTTCATATTGTTTTATTTTTAAGAGAAAAAAGGACATAGATCCCCCTTGATGTGATGGGCAGGTATGAGAAAAGAAGTGTTACACATACTGAAAAACTAATTAATCAAAAAGCAAAGCCGGCTACTTCTGACCGATAAACACAACCTGAAAGTGTTGCTCGGCAACAGACAGGAGGACACAAGGACAGGCGGACAGGAGGACACGAGGACACAAGGACAGGAGGACAGGCGGACAGGAGGACACGAGGACAGGAGGACAGGAGGACACGAGGACATGAGGACATGAGGACAGGAGGACACGAGGACATGAGGACATGAGGACAGGAGGACATGAGGACAGGCGGACAGGAGGACACGAGGACAGGAGGACATGAGGACATGAGGACATGAGGACAGGAGGACATGAGGACATGAGGACAGGAGGACTGCAGCTCTACCGTATGTGCGTGGCCGGGAGAGACTCGAACTGCCGAGACAGGAAGAGTTCTCTGTGTTTGAGCTGGTGCTTCTGTTGTTCGGACGGCGTGGGCTGCTTGGACTCCTCCTCAAACTCTCCTGCAACACAAACACATGACATCATCATCATCATCATCATCATCATCATCATCATCATCAGGCCACAGTCCGACTGGGGCTTCTTCGAATGGCAGGAGGAAGATGGGACGCATCCTGAGACCTTCAACCCCGGCATTCAAACAATTGAAGAGTCTCCTTTAGTCGAGGCGTGAGCCGTGTTCCCTCCAGGCCGGGCCTTTCTTACTCGGGTCTAAAGTACTGGTGTCAAACCTGCGGGGCCAGGGAGAGTAATAGTGACGTGCTGCTGAATGAACCGCTGCAGCGTGTTGGGAGGCCCCTGAGGCCCCTGAGGCCCCTGGGGCCCCTGAGGCCCCTGAGGCCCCTGAGGCCCCTGGAGCACACCGGGCCGGGTCCATGGAGCCGTCCGCTCGGGGGCCGGTGGAGAAGAGGCCTGCCTTCACCACCTTTACTGGTTTAAGTTCATTTCTTACTGCTTTTAACTCAGCGGTTCATATTGTGTCTCCTCTTCTGTAAAGTACTTCAGAAGAGGGGCAAAGTCAGAGGTACCAACGGTGGGATTTCTCCAATTAGAACTTCTCTAATAAATGCAAGATGGTAAACGGCTACAAGGCACAACGTTACAACAATGAGGCGACAGGAACAAACGCACAAGACACGCTCCATTACCATTAAGATGGGTGAGAAAAGTAAGCCGTAAACATCCGTGTGTGTGTGTGTGTGTGTGTGTGTGTGTGTGTGCTGCCACTAGATTGCGCATTCCTAATTTCAGGCGGGTGAGTAATTTGTTGCAAGCTGGAGGGGCGGGACTATATCGCTCCATCTCCGTGGACTCCGCCCCTGCACTCAGCCACAGGAAACCCTGTCAGCGAGGGCAAGGGAGAGAGAGAGGGAGGGAGAGAGATAGCAAGCAAGAGGGACGGTACCTTAAGCCACACCCCTTTTCTGTTAACCTCTCAACCCCCCTCCCCCTCCTGTCCGGCTAGTCCCTGCCAGACAAAGTAGGAAACCCTGTGTACCAAACCTGAGGCGCCCATCCCCCTTCTCCTCCTCCTCCTCCTCCTCCTCCTCCTCCTCCTCCTCCTCCTCCTCCTCCTCCTCCTCCTCCTCCTCCTCCTCCTCCTCCTCCTCCTCCTCCTCCCCTCCATCCCTCCTCCTCCACACACACACACACACACACACACACACACACACACACACACACACACACACACACACACACACACACACACACTTTCTTCACTCTGACAAAGACGCAAGGCAAGTCAGAATTAACCCGTTGCGTGCCGTGGCCCTCGGGGACAGATCAAGGGCCTTTTGTTCTGCACAAAGAATTGGGTGGTGTGCGTGTGCGTGTGTGTGCGTGTGTGTGCGCGGCGTGCACGTGTGTAAAATTAGGAGGAAGAGGAGAACAGTGATGGAGAAAGTGAGGCAGATGAAGCTCGGTTTGGTACAAATGAGAAGCCGAGAGGAGCTGGAGCTCTTCTTCACCCCCAACAGGAACACAGGGGGCCGGAGCGTCACACGCACACGCACACGCACACGCACACGCACACACGCGCTAACTACTCCGTTTCTAGCCGTGTGCCTGTCAGTGGAGCTGCTGCTGGCCAGCGGTGAGCGGTGGGTTCTGGGTAATCCCGTCACCACGGCGTTGGACCAGCAGGTCGACTGTAGTTTAAACACGACGGGGAGATCGGTCATCAGACCCCAACGGGGACGCAGAATTAAACACGGGGGGCGCCATGTGGCCCCGCCGCCCAGCAAAGCCCCGCCCACTCCAAACCAGGGAGACCAGCACTGGTGAATAATGAGAATGCAAGAATCTCTAAGGTTTTGGGTGGAGAGGGCGTGTCCATGGCGAGTTACTCGATTTTAGATTTTAAATAGAAATAATACTGTAAAGCGTCTGTGGGTACTTAGAAACACGCTGTAGAAATCTGAATTATTATTATTATTAAAAGAAAAACTAAAAACAAATACCCAAATTGAAAACTAAAATGCATAAACAAACAAATAATACAAATATTTGGATATTCTGGTCCGGCCCGAGACTTTTAGGAGAAAGTAACATTGTGGACAAATGTAACATTTCTAAACCAAAATATGAACTTATTATTTGATGCAGCAGAGAAGAAGTTTATTTTGTAGAGCCCGATATCACAAACAACGACTGGCTCAGCTTCCCCGTCTGCACACACACGTCCCTGGAGCACATGGGCGTTTCATTATTTGAACTCCGACACGATGATGATGATGATGATCCCGCATTGGCCGCCGTGGGAGGCTGCGTGGCGAGGAGCGCGTGGCGTGGACCTCGTCGTGCTTCAGCAGCTTCAAGATCCAACGCCAGCTTTAAGAGAATAAAAGCCTTCAGAAGGAGAGCGCCGCAGGAGCCGCCTGCACCGCGGACGTGTTCACACACCGGGGAACACGTCCTCCAGTGCAATGAAGAGGAGCATTAATGCATCCATTTTGAGGTGTGTGTGTGTGTGTGTGTGTGTGTGTGTGTGTGTGGATGTCTTTGTCTGCGGCCCAGAAGGAGGAGGGGGAGCTGCTGTTGGTGTCGGGGTTGGGGGTAATGAGTGAATGTGATCAGGCTTCAGTAGTCTGCATCCCATTAGCACCCCCCACCCACCTCCAGACCCCCACCACACACACACACACACACACACACACGGGGGCGGGGGGCAGCCCCACCACATACTGACGAGACACTACTGTAATTACCTACCGCCCCCCCCCCCCCCCCCACACACACACACACACACACCCTTGAGTCACGCACAGCAGAATAAATAAATAACAATAAATGAAATCGTGATTGATGCGCTCCACACGTTGGAGTAAAGGCTTATTTTACACTAACTTCTTGGTCCAAATGCTAAAGGTCCCGATTGAAAACGACTGGCTGCAATGTGACCGACGCCCCGCCCTGCAGAGGAGACTGGGAGGAGCGAGCCGAGTGCGGAGCGCCGAGGCCGGGACCGCTTCAAAGTATCGAGCAAACTCTGTGAACCGTTTTATTTCCGTTCTTTGTTTTTTATGCATTTGCACAAATTCCAAACAAGCGTTTTCCCCTTGAGCATCGTGGGGGTCCGTGTGTACAACTTTGAGGGAACGAATGAATTTAATCCATTTGGGAAGAAGACAAAACGTGGAACGAGTGCAGCGCTGTGAACAGGTCAGCGGCGACCGAAGAGACTCTTCCGTCTCCGCGGCGACCAGTCGGCCGTCAGAACAATGTTGACGTAGCCGTCAGTTTGACATTCAAGCGGGAGGCGCTTCGGGCCTCTCTAAAGGTGCAGAGCGCGCCGTAGCCGCCCCAGCGGGGGGGGCCGAGCGTGGTACTCACTTGCGTTGCTGTCCGCCAGGGTGTTGAGGTTTCCCGAGATGTCCCGCCTCCTGAACAGACACACCACCTTCGCCTCCACGTTCCCATTGGCCGTCTGCAAGTGGAGAGTCAGCAGGTTACGCGCGGGCTACGTCACGGAGCTCGGGTGCAGCCGTCGGAAGGCCCGTCTGGGCCAGAACTAGTTGGGACTCGGTGTGCTTGGCGCTGGATTCAGTTAGGAGCACAGTCAGAACTCACTGGGAAGGGACTCAATATCAAGACATAATCATCTGTGACAGGGTTCTTACATATTTTGACCGGTGGATTTCCAGGACTTTAAACCAGATGTCCATGACCAAACTGAAATCTCAGTATAAACATGAACAATTTAGAACATGTTGTGTATAGAGAGCGTAGGCAGGCTTATATTTTGAGCATCTTTCTTTGAAAAACATATCAATTATTTTAAACTCTGCGTAAATTAACATGTGATCGTACCAAATTTCCATGACTTTTCCTAAACTTTTATGAGTTAATTTTTTTTTCCATGACTTTTCCAGGTCTGGATATGACCTTTTTAAAATTCCATGACTTTTCCAGGTTTTCCATGACCGTTCGAACCCTGCTGTGAGATGTCTGTATTTTTAAATTCCCATGACGTTTACATGTTGTAGAACAGATTGTTCTTCGTGCTCCAATAGAAACGCCTGGAACTCAAACCAAAATGGAGTCGCGACAGATGTGGCGACATCAGCCGATATCCCAACATGACGTGAGTAATAAGAGTTCTGTGTCGTGATGGAAGCAGCGGCGGACGGTAAAGTCCCGTCAGCGCCGGCTGCCCTCTGGAGGTCGTGTTCTCAGACCACCAGGAACCAATACTGGAACCATCATAACCACACCGGCCCTGTGGGGAGGACTGGTCCTACGGGGAGCGTCACCACACACACGCAGGCTGGAGCGCCGGCTACTAGCTCGCTCTCTTACCTCTCTCTCTCTCTCTCTCTCTCTCTCTCTCTCTCTCTCTCTCTCTCTCTCTCTCTCTCTCTCTCTCTCTCTCTCTCTCTCTCTCTCTCTCTCTCTCTCTCTCTCTCTCTCTCTCTCTCTCTCTCTCTCTCTCTCTCTCTCTCTCTCTCTCTCTCTCTATCCATTCATTGTGTGCAGCAGCCATTAGCACTCAGGACGCCCTCAGTCAAGCCCTTCAATGTAAGAGCGTTACATAAATGATCTTAATCCCTCGACTGGGAGACAAGCCGCTGTCATATGGATGGCATGTTACCTTACCGTGAGCGTCCAGGTAAGGCCTGGCAGAGTGTGTGTAGTACACACACACACACACACACACACACACACACACACTAACAGTTATGTGTCCACGGTAGAACAGACACTGACGGGTAGTTCTAGAGTTGGGGTACTGACCGGATTACGTCCGTACCAGAGCACCGCTTCATGTTCCTCAATGTGTGACACGTCAGAGTCTGAGAGCACATCGGGCCGAGAGTAACTCGGAGAGCGAGAGTGTGTGACGGTCGAGTGGGAACCAGTCCCTCTCTGGCCCACTTGACTGACTAACATTATGTCATCGGGAGCAGAATTCCTCTAATTCACGGTCGTGTTGTGAAGGCGCTGCATACTCCACAACACGGCCTTGCAAACCTTTCACAATAAAAGCCTCGTGTTGACAGATTGAGGGATTCCGTGTCAACAGAAATACGTTTAGCTTTTAAATTTGCCAGGAAGTGTTCACTTAAAAACGTTTGTTAAAAACGTACGTCTGATTATTCTGAACCAAGTGTGGAAATCGAGAGGTTAGGAACGGCTCTAGTTGACAAGGGAGTAAAGTAAAGTAGAGCTCCATGTGAAGGCCACCGCTCAGGAACAGCTGGAGGGAGAGAACCCACCTTGTTGAGCTCTTCTATTCTACGGATCAGGTACGGGTTGCTGGAGGAGTTCTCAAAGTACACGTAATCTGGAAGAAAAACAGAGAAAAACAGTTACACCCATGAAATATTCACATTAACATTACATAACAAAAATACTAAATATAGTACGTAGTCATACATATGTGTACTAGTTTAGGTTTCCTCTGGACACCAACACAGCCGATGGACCGGCTTCACGTTGCTTTACCAGGATCAAGTACTTTTGGGTGATGAATGATACTATGTCCGTTTTTATTTAGATTAGACATTTGAGTGATTTTTTATTTTGCTTCTTTTAGTCATGTTTAATTATATATTTAGTTTTTATATAATTAGTTTTGTTTGTGCATTGGGGAACACTTTGTTACGGATGGGCCTATGAGTTACTCTTTTACCAGAGCAAGAGAGGAGAACAATAATTCATGTTTTTAAGGGTCATAAATCAAAAGAACCCCGTAGCCCCTCCCCTCAGTGTGTGAATGATGTCACGTGAGAGCGCAGGTAGAACCTTTAGCCCCTCCCCTCAGTGTGTGAATGATGTCACGTGAGAGCGCAGGTAGAACCTTTAGCCCCTCCCCTCAGTGTGTGAATGGGTGAATGACGTCATGTAGCGTTCAAGAGCTTCGAGTGGAGACCAGAACAGCTCTATACTGGTCCAGGTCCATCCCCCAGGAGCCCAGTGGGTATCTGGGGGTCCGGTAGCCGTGGTCTGAGGCGCCCAAGAGGCGACAACAGTGACGTCAGCAAAACCACGAGGACTCCAGGAACACGTGCGAGTCACTGCTCTGGTCATGTGGCGACAGTCTGCTGCACAGCGACCTCTACCCCCCCCCCCCCCCCCCCCTCTCTCTCTGAACTATGACCGCCACATTCTTTGACACCATAAAAGAGAACAACGGTATTCAAATGAGACTTTTATAGGTAGACGTGTGTCCAGTGTGTGGTGAACTGGACCCGCAGACGACTGAATGGGAATAATGGGAATAATGAAGAGCCGAGAGTCCAGAAACAGATTGAAGCCGTGATCAACGGCTCTCCTCGTTTCTTTGACAGCGTCCACGAAGTCAACCCAAACTAACCAATGACATCCTTTTACTTTACCGAGTGAGGTTTCCCCATCCTGAAAACACACAAGTCCAATGACGAGGAAAATAACAGATTGTAATTTTATGGATTAGAACACATTTGTGTGTTAATAGTTTTAATGATGCGTTTATAACTGTGATAACAGATCATAATTAATACAAAAAAAAAAAAAAGTAAATTCATTCACATTTTTCACCAAAACTCCATTTCAGGAGATTACATGTGAACACATCAGGATAATGCTTTGGACAAAACTCAATTTCCGAACAGATGAAACACAAACGTGACTCACAGATCCACCGTGGTGCGTTACGCCGTAGTGTAAACACGCAGGGCGGAGCAACACAGACGACAATAAGCACAGCAACCAGGAACACATTGCTCCTAGACCAACTGTATACGACATGACGCAAATAAAGCAAATGAAGCATGATAAACATTACATCACATGTCATGTAGCAGACGCTTTTATCCAAAGAGACTTACAATAAGTGCATTTCAACCTAGAGTACAAACTCAGAACAACAAGAATACAGAAAGTAGCATTTCCTCATCATAGTCAAACTACAAAAGTACCACAATAAGAGCCATTCAAGTGCTACTAAACAAGACGGGTTGATGACGGGCCACAGGGGACGGTCCGTCCCGGAGCACCGAGCAGCGGCCAGCTTCACCCGGGCCTTTCCAAGCCGACCTGGAGCCTCATGCGAGGAGGCGCTGGGGGGCCGGCGCCCCCGGGAAGAGGCTCCACCAAGAGGTCCTGACCCACCGGCTGCACATAGCCCAACTCATTCAACGGATATGCAGATGGGCAGAAGGACTAGTCCAATAAATCAGATTCAGACCTATTGATTTCCTTATGTTTTTTATAAATATATTCATAGAAATCCTTGACTTTAAGGGTTAAAATAAGGTCTCTGGTTCTTACACATCAACGTAATTAGTCAGTAAGGAGAACAGCTGCGCTAGGTTTGCCTGCTCTGGTGAAACCGTCTGGCAATGACACCGTTAAACTAAGAAGTTATGACGGAAAAGAATCCTCAGGACCAAACGTCATCGAACATCCACGAGGAGTCAAAACTCAAAGAAGATAAAAGCAAATTCTCACATTCTGCGGAACAGGAAACAACATTAAATAAATGACTGAATTGACTACCAGCATGGTCAAACTGTCAGGAACACGTTGACCTCTTGGATGAGACATTTCCTGATTATAAATGGAATTGGCTGTTAAAGGTGCTGGCTCTTATTTGACCAGTGTTGTTGTGCAGCAGTGCATACATGACGACATCCTGCTGGACGTGCAAACAGCTCCACTGATAAAGCACATGTTAGACAGTCTTGTGTTCTGTGTGTGCTGCAGGTAACAACTCCAACCCCAGTGACGCTGCGGTCAGAGGAGAGCATGTGGCGGGCGGCCTGGGTCACTACGCCTCAGCCAACAAGAGGACACCTGAAGGTTTCCACTTGTAACCAACGGCCCACTCGTATGTGGAGATTTGATCTGGAACGGGATGAACTCACGTCAATGCAATCAGAGAGGAAGAGGAGCCGCGCTGCTCCTGGAGACGGTCTCAATTACATTCTGATCACATGACTTCTGCCCAGCCAGCCGACTCAGTGCACCTCTTCCTGCCGACCCGAGCGCTCGGCCAAAGCAAGTCAGTGGCGCCCATAACAACAGCATCGCTGGCCCTAAATTGTTCGTCAAAATGGACGAACAAGTTAATGTTGTCCATGCATTGCAGACGCAACCCAGATAACTAAACATCCGGACCGGTGAGGAGCGACAGCCAAGGAGTGTGCCGGACCCGGGCTGAGGGGAAACCTGAGGCAACAATCACAACCGCTTTGCATTCGCCACACGGACCTGAAGTAGCGACACCACGGGTGTTACACGTTTGCATGAACACAGACAACAGAGACCGGTCCACAGTGGAGGAGCTAGGAAAGAGGAGAGTCTGCATGAACCACGTCCCAGACGCGGCTTTGCATGTCTGGAGACCAGACATCATGGATTCCTGCTCGTGTGACCCCCCCGTAACCCCGTAACCAGCAGGTGACACCAGATCACGGGGAGGGGATGAAGCTCCAGAAACAGGAAACTCTAAAAGTTAAAGGTATAGATCTGGTGCAGGTCGTCCATGAAGGGCCGTGAGCTCTCGGTCCGGCAGCGTCAGCAACGCAGTACCTTCAGGATCCGAGTACTGGACTTCAGTACAATAGTGAGCTGCTTGGACTTTATATTTCTAGCCCACAACATCTGAAATATTAGACTATTAACTCCCCAACGTGAATTGAACAAAATGTGTTTCTAGCCGAGATACTTTGAAGATTCAGATTGTTAATAGTAAACATTAGTTCTTAATGTAAAAGTGGTCGATGTACTTTGTAATAAACTGGGCTGTTATTTTTATGAATATATATTCAGATTTACTGATAGTGAACATGAGCTCACACTGTCGCTGACGGCTTTAACTGATCGCGTCCGCTTTTTAAATATTGATCAAGCCGACCAGCCACTCCTCCTCGAGCTGCCGCCGCGCCTCCTGGCCGTGTTTGACGGCGCTCTGCACGGCGGCGTCACGTCAGGCTCCATCTGGTCCTCCCACAAGGAGGACCGCCAGCCTCGGGAGGATACCAGCGGGTTCCTGATGCATCATCGCAGCAGAGATAGAGAAGGACTCAGACAGGGGAGAGGATGTATTGCTCTACTTAACACAGCGATGAGGAGCCGGACCACAAACAGCATCACCTTCTTGTTCAGCAGGCAACAAACGACAGCACCGAATTACGCAACACTGGCTGAAGCGCCAACAGGGGACCTGCACTCTCAGGAGTTCAACGCGACTGATTCTAGCTCTAAAGATGGGGAACGTTGGGAGTTACTCTTTTATATTCCAGCCCTCCATCTCTACTTCTGGCCCAGAGGGACAAATTAAAGAACGCTCCTGTAGCACCGAGGCCAGCTCGGTCAATGACCCGCGAAACACAAAGGACTTCAGAGGCACCATCCGGCCTTCAGAACAAGAAAAAACACACCTCTCACTGAACCTGACGTCCGGCCTAACTCCGTCAGGGATGAGCTGGTGGCTGTACGAGTGTCAGTAAGCAAGAAGAGAAGAGGCTGCCGTGTTGGTTGTGGCCGTATGCGGCTGGAGTGGCGCAGTATGCTGGGTGCTTGAGGGTGAATGAAGAGGAGGAAGCCCTCTGACTCCTCTCTGGGGAAGACGATGATCTTACATGTGGGCTGAACACGGTGTGCTCTACATGTAATATACGTGCTGGCCTCTACAGAAGCTGCACCAGCAGAACGTCCTCATGATTCATTAATATGAGATCTTTAGGGGGGATTTAAAATATCTCACCATGAAGGCCTATGTTACAAAATGTGTTCTTTTCCAGAATCCACTTAACCTTGTTTGCATGTGGGCCACTTCAGAATACATTTCTACATCATTACATAATCACATGCTTGTGGCTAACTGCAATATGTTAGATGCTAGACTAAGCATTACACCGTAAAATGTTATACGCCATACCACAAGATCCAGCAGGCTGGCAAAGAGTTACACTTTGCTCTGGAGATGCAGCAGATCTGCACAACGATCTGGCTGTCTCATGCAAAGCTCCCTTAGGAGGCCCATTGACATGCTTTGCATGGGTCCATCCTCCCAGGTCTCATGCATGCATGCATGCATATATATATATATATATATATATATATATATATATATATATATATATGCATGCATATATATATATATATATATATATATATATATATATATATATATATATATATATATATATATATATACACACACACACACATCACACATATATATATATGATAATATATGTATTCTTTAATTCATGTATATATATAAAAAATGGAAGACGAAAAGTCTGGATAATGAACGGTACCTGATATTTCATAAAAGCCCAGTATCGTCCCATTCTACCAGTGACTACGATGCTCCAGACTAACCGGCCCACACCACCCAGTGTACAAAGTGAAACCAATACCAGAGCTATCATTAAGCACAGCATTATTCAGAGCGGTGTGAAATCAGCATGACCTAAATAGCCCACAGACACTTGTGTGACCTTACCGACCTTAAACAGGACGAGTCTGTCACTGTCAATTCCACAGACACAAAAACAGACCAAGGCTACACAAAGTCCTAACATGGATGTTAATGATTTTAGATACTACATGGTAGTAAAGAGCAGTGGAGTCACAAGGCGACCATACAGAGCCGAGTACAGGTGCACATGTCCACGGAGGCGGGAAGCTAGCAGTCTCTACCGGCGTTGGGTTTCCACACGTTGTGACATTTATAAACCCGCTATTAGCAAACGAGCAGCCCACAACATGTTAGCTGGATCATATAAACACGTTGGCGTTTCACGGAATGGTGTGGAAAGCGACGTAAATATCGTTTATAGCGCAATTGAATTGTGACGAGAAGCTAAAGGTTCAAAGTAGCGGTACATAATGAAAGTCTCCCCGGTGTTACGGTTTAAGAAGCGACCGTGTTAACTGGCGACTTGGAACCGATCGCATCCGTTGTTGTCGTAGTTACAGACAGCTGTTGAAAATAAGAGAACGCGTAGCTATACCCTCGTGAATGCCAAATTGTTTAATGTGTGTGGTATATATTATTATATATAGGGTTTGACACTGTATTACCAAATTAAACCAAGCGGCATTGACGAGGACAGCTATCCGTGTTCTCCATCAGGTTTTTTGAACGGCCGTCGTAACTACGACAAGTCGCCAGTTAACAGGGTCGCCTGTTAAACCGCAACACCGGCACATACATCGCTTCACCGGCGGCAGCTTGGTGCTAGCTAGCGACCTCGGTACGCGCTTCTCCTGTTGGTGTTTCGTCGTAACTACCGGTTAATGGTCTTATAATAAGTAGTCACTCTTTATATGCGTGTCACTTAACGCCTGGAGCTCACCGGCGAACACAACCTCGTACAGTACGTAGCGCTAAGCTAACTGAATGTAGCATTAACAGTTAGCTCGCGTGGCTCGCGCTAACCGTTGCATGTGAAGCGATATGGCGGAGGCAGGAACACCAACCCGCCCGAGGACAAAGCTAGCCGACCAGCTGCAGCTAACTGCCGGCGGAGTCGGGTGGACGCTGACCTCTCAACGGCTAGCTTTAACTTAGCAGCTAATGCTAACTAGCATCGAGTTCATTTCCAGGACGTTGTCGTATTTTTAATGCTTCAACGTCAAAATGTGATTCAAAACACGACTACTTCGCCTACTCAGAGCCCCAAATACCATTCGGCGAACTCTAGCCTCACACATGCTGCATATATTTCAAATTAAAATGCCGACTTCCACAGCCGGTTCATGCTACTTGGCAGCCGCCCGCAGTCTGCAACGTATGTTCGGTCGATACTAGTCGGGATATCACCGCCGATCTGTTTTTTTAAAAAGTTGATATTTTGTTTAAATGGAGCACCGCTCGGTGTGTTGTACTCGAACGTTGGAGCGGACACGGCTCAACGGAACTGTGTGTACACTGAGAAACGCTGCTGGAGTTATTTACATTGACTCATTAGCTAAGCCACATTACATTGTTGGAGGTTTTGAATACATTTGACGTTGTTCCATACGCGAGGAGCGCGAGAGGAGCGCGTACAGCCACCAGACCGGAGCTGGCGCTAGTTAGCGGCTAACCGCTCAGACAGCTAGCGGCTAGCTAGCCACCTTGCTGTCGAAACGAACAATCACGTTGTGGGGGGGGGGTCTTAAAAATGTAAAACATTCCTTACCTCCCACTCGGTACATGTTGGCCGCCATTCTCTTGTAACCTTTATCAAAAGCAGTCCCAGGGTATTCCCCCGCTCGGGTAGAAAGAGGTCGATGGGGGATCTATGTTATTCCTTCATTTATCGTAGACACCCCCGCCGTGAAACAAAGCCGGCTCCCGGACACAACAAGCCGAGATGTGGCGGGTAAAAAGTTGAAAGTTTCCGTTCGTAATGTTCCGGAGGTTATCCCCAAAATATTGAAGTCTTTGTTGTCGGTCCCTCCGACGACCTTCCTCTCCTCTTCCTCACTCACTCACTCATTCACACACAGCTAGCCTGTCTCTTACTCCACTCTTCCTCCCATCCTCCGCTCCCAGCTTCATCCTCCTCTTCTTCACCTCCGCTCAGTTCAACACACACACACACTCGCACGCAGCAAACACACTCACTGGCCCCCGTCGCTCGTGCGCAAATCGTCATCTTCGGATAATGTCGACAATCTCCGGAATGTCGCAATTAACTTTTTCACTGTTTCATAAACAACTTGTTTATAATTCGAGAAATAATCTGACACTCGTGACTTAATGTGAGGAACGAATCAGGCACTTTGTGTACAGGGTTATTTATATGATGATCATTTGTTGTTCATAGTCTCTACATATTATATATGAATACACATGTTGACAGAAAGTAATGAACGTAAAGTTGTTCTCGATAGTCAGAGCACAAAGTTGGGAATGCACGCGCGCACGGGCACGCGCGCAGCAAATATGCCTCCTGCAGAATGAAATCCTGACAGCACCCAGAGAAGAGTGGATCTGTATGATCATGGGAGTTATGTAACATGCTTTAAATAATACAGTTGTATGACCAATTCCACCATGACAGGGTGTACATGATCACTGCATGTTTATGCAAATGAGCTGGAAGTCAAATACTGATATTTACTTCTCTGTTGATTATTTGTAGTCAATTCTAAGTATGGAAGCAAACGGCGGCTAAGAATAAACAAATGGACGACATGTTTGGGAAATCAAATTATGAGTTTTTAAATTGAAATTAATATTATTACCAAATGGTAATAAGTCAGTGTGGGGAACAAATGAGACATAATTGTGACTTTTTATTCAAGTTTTGATCGTATTACAGTAAGTTAAAGTTTTTACATATATATATTTATGTATACATATATATGTATATATATAAATAAATATATATTTATATATACTAAATAAATAAATATTTATATAAATAAATATATATAAATATATGTATGTGTATATATACAAATATATATTTACATATATATTTATAAACATGTATACATATGTATATATAAACATATACATATATTTATATATACATATATACACACATTAGATACAAATTATGTAAATAGTACCTACACGTAACCCGTTTTTTTAATAATCCCAAATAAATTCTTAAATGATTTCCGTTACCGTTTTAATTCATCTAAAGCTTCTAACACATTTAATTTGAGCAACAGTTTTAGGATCTTCTGAGATGCTAAACCTGAGCAACCTTAAGTGTATTTTCATGAATTAAGCTCAAAAGAGAAATCCGCCTCACCCCACCAGCTCTTGAAATGAAGCCTTCATGTTAACGACCAGTAACACCACATCCAGCGGTATACTATATATTGAACTAACAGTGTCCACTCTGCATTATGACCACTTCATTTGATTTATAATACTTTCAGTAAAACAAGGTTATTGCTTTTAACTCTGTGCTGGTAACCCGTTACACCCTGTCTTCTCCTTGAAAAGACATTTACAGACATGTTTCTAGTTTCATTGACTGACTTCGTCCTTCTGTGTTTCAGGGCTCACGCGTTTCCTCGCCACACCGTGGCTGAGGCCACACTGCCCTCTAGTGGCACTTCACGCACAACACTTCACGCACAACACGCACAAAAAGTCTTCAGTTATTTATTGAGAGCTTGGCAGATGATATACAACATCACA